>CATIWK010332663.1:0-15070 GCA_949634005.1 Mallotus japonicus | reverse complement strand
GAGTTTAAGTTTTTGAGTTCAAATTAATTTGATAAGATATTTTTATAATTATATAAAAAATAATAAATATATAGAAATTTGATTAACTTCAATTAAACTCCCAATTCTCTCAATCAAATATTAAAAAGTTCAAACTCGACTAAATAATAATTGAGTCAACTTTAAATTTTTTTAAATTAATTTTAAGTAATTCATGAATCAGTTTAATTCGATTATACTACTAGATTTATACATCTACAACCCATTATACTTAACAATATGGACAATTCAAAATTTTTAAACTCCACTAAAATAATTATTTTTGGTTAATATATATAGGTTTAAAGAGATCTCAAATGGTTAGTAAAAATTTTTTATTTTTAAATACTTTTCATTTAGTTATTAAAAATAGTTCAGAATTTTTCGTGATTCATGCTAACTTTAGTCTAAGTCTAAAAATATGTAGAACTTTTTTCATAGGATCAAGAACGTTTTCAATATCCCTTTAGAAGAATGTTAATTTCAACTACACCTTTAAATATATTCAAGCTTAATATGTCATACATTAGATTGCAATCATATCATCTTGTGTGAACGTCTTTACAATCTCATGGATTTTTAGTTGTATAATTAATTTCAAGTCAATATGTATGCGTCATATGCTAGAATTATATAATCAAGAAAAGGACCAAAACTCAAAAACAAACAAACAAAAAATGTGAATTGTAGTAGTTAATGAACTTAACTTCCGAGAAAGGTATACTAATAAGCCTAGATTAATTGATTTAGACTGAGATCTTAATTTGTGGTAATGTCAAGAATTAAATTTGTGATTACTTTTATAGATTAAATTTACATTTATAGTATTTCACACTCATAGTTAGAATTAAATATACTCTCTCAAACATTAACAGCTAACAGTAATAATTCTATAGGTACTAACAAGCGATAATGTAAAAAAATAAAAAATAAAAAATTCCAAGAAAGGTAGATACAAAGAAATTAGATGTGGGAGAGATTCTATGTATTTAATTAAATGGTTTTCTTGGTCAAATTAAATCTCCAATAAAATTATCTTAGATGTATATATAGCTATGTTTTGCTCATGATAGTGATAGAAATTAGTAAATTGAAAGGTCCCAAACACAAGAATGTTTCTTTCTGGTCAGAGCAGGCAGGCAGGTGGCTAAAGTAATGACTTATGAGAGACGCCTATTTTGAAATTAAACAAGAAAATAGTTGCAGCAGCTGTTTTCAAGACTATCTATATATGTATATACATTCATGTAGTGAATATACATGAAATGCCATATGTTAATTACATGGCATTTGTTAGTTAAAAAAAATTTACATGGCATTGGGTTAGCATATTGAAATGAGCATTACACAAAAGTAGTAAATTAGCTATGAATTTTTGGAAAAAAAAATTTTCAGCTAGTTTACCAATAATTGTTAATATCAGTTTAAGAGATGAAATTATTCTCGCTTAAATTATATTTTAAGTTCGAGTCGTAATATATACATTCATATTAAATTAATTGTTGAAAAATTTTTGCCGCCCTTATAATTTTATCTGATTCAAATTGAATTAATCAGAGTTTTATAAATTTTAAATACTGATATTAGCTAACTAGTTTTTATAGTGGAAACCAATGCCTAATCTCCCCCTTTCAGGCTTCAGAAATGGTCCACCAACATAACTAATCCTTAGCATTTTTTATAGCATCATTAAATTAAACACAACACATATCGATGAGTAAGACTTTTTTATGTAACAAGTATAATACAATAATATACTGGAAAAAAAATATAATATGAGATTAAAAAAAAAAAGAAAAACACAACCCAATATCTTATTATAGACTTAGCATTTCTACCTTCTAAAGTAGTCTAATTAATTACCTAATTTATCTTCAGAGTTGTTCATATATTTTTGTTTATGGCTCCATGAGGATCTCATTCACCTTAACTCTACTTTTAATTAAAGTTGTTGTTTGCTTTAAAGCGACAGAACTTTCATTTTCTCAAGCAAGAAATTAAGTTACGATCCTATGGTGAAAATTACACAATCTTAAACAACATATGATTGTTGTAGCAGTTGGTTAAACATCAAATAAATTTCTTTCTAAAATCAATCATCGATAGATTTTATTAAGCGTAGCAATTATATCTTTTAACATAAAACAAAGCATACATTTCATGCTTCTCCAATGAAATTGATCAACAACTTATTAATCTAAGATGGAAATTTTTTCCCATTTAATATAGTAACCTATAAGTCTGTAACAATTATATACATAAGATAATAACATAAATTAATCTGGCGGTATTGCTTCGATCAATTGGTCAAAGTCCTTTTAGGTATTATGGAGTCCCCTCCCCCAGATATTGTATTAGATTAAAAAAAACTAACCTATAACAAAATAAAAACCAATAGAAATCAAAATAAAAAAGAATATAAAAAATTGCAAACACCATTAATATGTAGGAGCCAAGGCAACAGTACTAATGAGGTTTCTTCTGTTATACTTCTAGTTCTTCACGTCATTTGTTCCTTTGCTTGGTCCAGAGCCAGGCACCTGCCCTTTTGGAAGCATGCTCAGAATAGTTGATGGTCTATACTTACCGATAAGTCTCACCGGAACTTTCACAGTAGCAGAGTTCTTGTTACCAGAATCCATCATTTCACACGGCCGTGAAAAACCATTCTTGTTGAAATCTTTCTCCAATGAAACACCATCGGTAGGAAGTGCAAGATTCAAGGCTGGTTCTTCTGCTGCCAGGTTAAGGTCATTCAACAGCCTAGCTGCTGCTGATGAAGATGAAAGAATAGATAGTGAAACAATAAAACAAATAAAAAGAAGTGGTTTTAGATCATGGGTATTGATTGTTTTGGCCATTGAAGATGTGTGACTAAGAATTGAAGAGAGTTGTTTGATTTTCAGCGAGAAAAAGGAAAAGGGTACGTTTGTATATATGTTTTTGAGTGATATCTGTAGATTGCTTGGGCTTGAGGGTTAGTTGAGTGTCTATATATATATATATATATATATATATAAAGAAAGAACATGGAAAAGCCTATTCTTACGTTTAGAGTTGACAAAGTAAAAGGGCAGTGAGATGATAGTCGAATGATGTAAGAAATGGAAGTCTTCACGCGCTGATTCTACTCCAATGTGTGTATATGTGATGTGTATGGTGGTAAGGAAAATGCCTAGGAACGGATTTATCCGTGAAATCAATTGGTATGAATTATTTTTTGTTTAAATGATACTTTAGATTTAGATTTAGTATATGTAATCGTATTAAATTAGTTGTTAAAAATTTTTTGCCACTCTTCTAGTGAAATGAAAAAGTAATCAAGTGGTAACTCCTCTTCAAGAACATTCTGAGGTGTGGGTACAATTTCTGTCATCGTCGATTTAAAGGGGAGGATTGCTCCCTATTGTACAGTTCATCGAAGTTTAGATCATATGACTTCCTTATTAACCAAAAAAAAAATTTTCTACTCTTGTAATTTTGTCTAAATTAAATCGTATTAGTTAGAGTTCAATGAAATTTAAATTGCAGTAGCTTAAAAATTTAGTTAGAGTTAAATAGACTTTAAATAGCAGTAGTTTAAAGAAAAAGGAAGATACTTAGAACTTGCAAATTGAAGTAATTAACTGTGGTTTTGTAGACCAAATTTAGAGAAGAAATAATATTAGTGGAAGTTGGACTGAAAATCACTTAGTGTTGTGTATATAGGACAGCTATGTTGGTATTGCAGCTGGTATAAGGCATGTACAAGACTTTGAATTTTGACCCCATCTACCATAAAAACCAATCATCAAAGAAAGTTGATTGAAATTGGATAGGAATTCATGAGAAACTCGTTGTGATAATGATCGATAGACTTGCAAATTCACAGAAATGAATTAATTAGAATTAATAGGTAATTAATTTATTTGATATAATGGAAGTAGTCAAAAGAACACAAATTTCACATGTTGATTATCACTTTACAAATTATGAATTAAATCCGCTAACGAGAAAGTAATTAAATAATAACTCTTTTTTAAGGGCATCTTAAGGTGCATGATTTGATTCATGTTGTTGTTCATTTAGAAGGGAGTAGGGTTGTCTCCAATTGTAAAATTCATCGAAATTTAGGTCATATAAATTCTCTATTAATGAAAAAAATTTCCAAATTTCATTTTATTATCTCTTTTTCACATCAATTTCAAATTTTAACACCAAATTATATATAAAGTAAAATATGTAATAATTTACACTCTGAAGATTTTTTTTTTTTTGATAATTATGAATATATTTACATGTTCTATTTTTACTAACACTATATATGGCAACTATAGAAAGATCAAAATGGGATGAAATCAATTATAAATTTTGTTGTGTTTTTTTTTTTTTTTTTTTTTGGATACATTGGAGGGGGAAACCCATTAAACATGAATAGCTCTAGGAAATGAGCATCCTAATCCATCTTCTGTCAACAAAATCTGAACATCTTGAAGAGGAACCTCTATAAACCTAACACCATACTCCTGTTGTAAAGCATAGTTTGCCAAACAGTCCGCAAATGCAAATAATTTAGCAATAATTTAAAAAAAATGTTTAAAAAAGGGTAAAGAAGGAGAAATGTTAAATTATTCATCTTAATAATTTTGTGTTTGATAACTTAAAATTAATTAATAAAGGGTAAAGAAGGAGAAATGTTTAAAAAATATAAAACTTTAAATTATAATGTGATTTGGAGTTGAAATATTTTATACCGTAATTTGAAGTGTAATCAATTTTACCTTATGCAAAAGGAATGAGGGGGAATAGTTCCCCTTCAATTTCCTTCCCCCTCTATTAACTTTTAATAGCTAAATAACACAAAATCTAATTATCTTCCTATTCCCTTTTCTTCCCTTCCCTTTATATTCTCATCAATCCATGCATATGGTAAGTAAATTAGGAAATATTACATCCGTAAAATATTTAGGACCTGTTTGTTTGGGGTAAAAGTGACTTAGGAATGGGAATGAGAATGACTCATTCCCATTATTGATGTTTGCTTTGTATTAACACCCATTAGGAATGGGAATCCATTCCCCTTGGAATGGGAATGACCCATTCCCTTCTTAAACCTAGGTAATCAAATTTCATTCCCTCATTTTCTGTTTAAAAGACAAAATTATCCACACTGACCCATCCAGTATAGAGCCAAAGGACACCCGCATGACACTGTTCTTTTTCTCAATTATTTTTTTTTTCAGTATTCCAAAATAGAAATATATTTTTTTTAAATAATCTTGAAAAATAAAATAATTAGTTCCCTGCATGTATGAAACATTATGAAAATAAAATAATAAAATAAAAAATATTTTATATTTTTTAAAAAATATAAAATATAAAACATTATGAAAAATAAAAAAAATATATTTATAATTATATTTTTAAAAAATATAAAATATTATGAAAAAAATAAAAAGTATTCCGATTCCATTATTTTTAACAAATAACTTCATTGTGAATTAAATTTTGATTATTCCATAGTGAACCAAACAACAAATATAAATATTCATTCTCATTCTCATTCTCATTTCCCTCTATTCCCTTTCCCATTCCCCTTCATTCTCATTCCGATTCCAGACCTTAAACCAAACGCCCCTTAGATTGCTTTCATTAAAAGTATTTAATTTTTTTTTAATATTTAATTCTTGATTGTTTCAAAATATGAGTCGGACAGATATGTACTATTATAAGAGACGTAAATCTTTTTCATAACATATTTTTCCATACATAATTTTTTAAATAAATTTCTATACTCATTTATATCTTAACCCACTCAAATTGTCCCTAGACCTCCTAATGCAATTTCTTTTCAAAATCATATTCAAGTTTCCAATGAATTATAAGAAAGGTCTTTTAATTACCAATAATCACTAGTATTAGCTGATAGAAAGTTGTTATCGCTTAAATGATATTTTGAGTTTGAATTGTAGTATATACAAAAATATTAAATTAATTGTTTGAAAAATTTCTACTGTCATTATGATCCTATCAAATCAAATTGAATTAATCAAAGTTTAATAAACTTTAAATACGCATGGCTGAAACGTTTTCCATCTATATAGCAATAAACATTTATAAGTTACATGTGGTAGCAGCAGTAGCATAGTATAGGTTGACAATGGCATGGATTATGGATATATAATATAACATAATGTTACTTGGTGAATGGATGATATGCATAGTTAGTTGGAGAGTACGCGTGGTGAGTTGAGAGTAGAGAAGATGAATAATTTAGCAAATGCAGACCAACAGTGACAGATAAGAAAAAGAATGGGAAGCAACACGTCACCGTTTGACAATGTAAACATATTATTATTATTGCAACTCCGTTTTATGCAAAGATGAAACGCGTTTTGGTTAGTGTTGAACGATTGCAAAGCAAGCATCTTCATGCCCACGTTTCCATATGCTCGATCTCCTTAGCTGCCGACGATTTACCAAATAAATATATTTTACAAATTATTTTTTTTTACATTATAAAATATTCACTTACAATAGAATAGTAAAATAATAAATATTCCTTTCATAAAACTAATAAATTTATGAATATTTTTCTGTTAAAATTGAAAATTGTGAATTTAATACTTTATAGGTATAAAGGGATAATAGTTGATTTTAACATCAACTTTTTTCATCAATATGTCTTTTTTTTTTTAACTTGTGGTAATATAATCTATAAATTTTGCTTTCTGAAATAATTTTACATTTTCATATTTAAATTTGCGTGTGTCAGTATTGATATGATATTTTCATGTACAAGTGAACATAAAATTTAATAAACAAAATATTAATTTTTATATTCTTAATGTCATAAATAAGATGATAGCAATAGTAAAATTAAAAAAAAATCAATATATTGAGATTTTGTTGAAAATCTGAAAATTGGAAAAAATCACGAATAGAGGAGTCAAAAATTCACTATATGGAAAATGGAAAATGGAAAATGGATACATAGAGTATTTAGGGTTGCTACAATAATTTTTTTCAATTTTCCCTACTTCAATATATATCTTCAATCTTTTTACAGAAAATTCACTTATAATCTAATATTTAAATGATTAGATATGAGGAATTGAGGATATCCTATAAATATATCATTAGCAAAGATTATTAGTTTGGACCTATTGTTATTAGGAACATCAAGAAATTAGTTAAATTCAATTAAACATCGATCCACTATTGAATTGAATATTTAAAATATATATATGTATGCTACGTAGCTAGCTAAATTTAATCTCATTTTTTGCACCGTTTTCATCACAAAATTAATTAATTAAAATCAATTATCTTTTTATCTAATTCTTGAACGTAGCATATCAGGACAAGTGACATGCTACCTATCTCTATTTTTTTTTTTCTTTTTTTGCCAAAGCTACCTATCTTTATTTATGTCTCAGAAGAAGAACAGAATAGATAGAAAGAGACACAAAGTATACCAACCTTATGCCATTGTATTAAATTTGCATTAAATTGAAATTGGACCTATACTACATTATCTTATATATATTTCACCATTTTTTTTATATATAAACTTTTAGAAAGCATATATAAATATTCATTACGTAAGTGTGACATGCACATATATGTATGCTTTGGTTCCCACACATAATAATAATAATAATAATAATATATGGATATAGTTAACAATATTTGACACCAAACAAATAATTAAATAGATAAATTGGTGTCGGTTAACCAAAATGGAGAGGCATTTTCTTGATATATAGTTCTTTGACTTCATGGATCATCAAGCCTCTCCTCACTTGAGAGCAGCTTGCTGTGTAATTTCATATAAAAAAAAAAAATTGTGGGCCTAACTAAAGAGTCATCAAATTTTTTAACAGAAAGATTTATATTCTAAGTATCGATAGACTATATAAGAGGTAGTCATTTCTTTTTAAATTGATAATGATAGAATTCAAATTTTACACTTCAAAATATTCTTTGAGCAAAGTTACTATTTGACTAGTCATTTATTGATAAAGAGTCATTATGTCATTGGTCTATATATCAATAATTGTCTTTCTAATGTGGATTTGTAAAGATTTATGGTGCGTCTAATCAATATGGACAGTTGTATCGTGACCGTAAAATTATTATTTTTTTAAAAAAATAAAAATTTTAAAATTAAAAAAATAAAAACTTATCATTTTACGAGCCATGATATGTCATGTATCATCACTCCTCTCTCTCTCTCTCTCATGTATATATATATATATATACACATTAATGTAGCTAGATAAGTTTTCATTATATAATAGCTCGAACAATATATTCCTGGCTGTGCGTGGATAAGAATTTAATAGATATATACGTACAAGTTAGCTATTATTATCCCTCATTTAAATGGGAAAAAAATTTGAACATGTAAATGTGAAAATTTTACTCTCTTTCCTAATTGAGGAATTAAACCACTTCAATCAACTTATAAAAAAAAAAAAAAGTTAGTTATCTATCTATTCAAGATATCCATTCTTGTCCACTACAACTTTTTCTAAGGGATTTTTTATTATTAAATCAAAACTACTATTTTCATATAGTAAAAAATATGATTCATAAATATCTATCTGTTGAAAAGTAAAAAATCTATAAAGCTGCAATGTAGTTATAAAAATTTAGACACATTTCTTTGTTCAATGTGAAAATCAAAATTTTCCATTAAGGAAAATCAACCACAGAAGAGTTGTTATCAGATGATCCCTCGAAACTACTCCAACCTCTTAGAATTAAAATAAAAAAAAATTAAATAAATCTAAGAGTCTAAATGAAACTCACTACCAAAATGAAATAACATAAAAAAATAAAAGCTTAAATATTAATTTTTATATGTGAATAATAAATGACCTACTAGTACGTGCTACAACAATTGTCACTTATAGTTTCAGAATGACTTGTAGCTAAACATATAATATTTTGTAGCTAAATGTTTTAGCCATAAAAATAAATTGTGTAGCTTGCCATAACAAGAAATGACGGGACTAAAAGTTATCTATGAAATTTAAGTGTCTTGTAGTTGTTTTTCATATTTTTAGCTACATAACTTATGATAATAAAGTTAATTTGTAAAAAGATATTAAATTTAATTGTTACAAAAATTTAAATTGTGTAGAAAAAATTAATTATTAGTCACAAAAAAGTATTATTTTATAGCAAATAAAATATATATATGTACGAATAAATATAAATAAATATATGGAGCATATATATATATATATATATATATATATATAAGAAAACTAATTATTTGGAAAACTTTTTTATTATTTATTTTCAATGTGGAAATTGAAACTTTTTAATTTCACATTTATATTTTGTTAATCAGTCATAATTTAATTTTTATAGCTAAAATTTTATAAAATTATCTATAAATTGTTGTTGTAGCTAATAATGTATATTATTATTATTATATTAGCTATCAATTTATTTGGCATGTAGCAAAATTTCAGTAGGTTAAACAATCGTGTACTTGACATACGTACTGCGAGTCTTGACTTAGTTGCATTAAGCACATGGCACCGTGCCCAATATGGAAATCATAAGTATGCCCAAAAAAAAAAAAATTGGTAATCATAAGTATTGTTAGCTAATAAATAAATCCATTTTTCTTTGAGGTTGGCAGTTCAATTCCCCCTCCCCCAACCTTTCCTACTAAATTTTTGAGGTTTATGTGTCTTTAAGTGCTTAAATGCTGAACTATTCGTCTAGAACTCGCTAGTTTCAGTTATAAGATCGGTTCTGTTTAGAAGTTGAGGGTGTTAATCCTTTCTTCACTTTTCTGACAAAAAAAATAATAATAAATCCATCTTTCCGGATGGTGATTTGTCCTTGACTCGATCCAAATCCTAATAAATAAATCCATCTGCACATGTTTTCCCATTACTGTATATATAACACTACTACTGTTGAATTGAATGACTACTCCCGTACTAGAAATTTTCAGCTCTTGGCTAGTAAGGAAACAAAAGATGAAGAAGAAGACTCGATCCGTTTGTTGGTGTATGTCAAGTTCAATTAAAAGCACCAACAATAACCAGTAGTGGATTGTTTTCGTTTAAACGATATTTTATATTCAAATTATAATATATATAGTTACGTTAAATTAGTTATTTGAGAAATTTTTACTACTCTTATGATCTTATTCATGTCGAATTGAATTAGTTAGAATCTAATAAACTTTGAATATAGGTGATTCAAGTAAAAAAAAAAAAAAAGTAATTGAGCACAACTAGCAATTTTTAGGTTATCAGTTGATCATAGGAAACTTTCTACACTTAATTTACATATTGAATTAGAGTAATAGTAAATGTGATTACATTAAATTAATTGTCAAAAGATTTTTATTCATTTGTTTATTCTTAAAGTTCTGTTAGATCAAACTAAATTAACTAAAATTGAACAGATTTTAAATATTAGTAATTTACTGAAAAAAATAATTGAACATAACATTAGGCTATTGTGTACAATAGGCTGCATATGTTTTTGGATATATGCATATTGAATTGATGGAGTATTTTCAAGGACCATCCACTTGTTTGTACAGAGGGATCAATACTGTTGCTTAAAAAATGCATGTCGTTCACCAATTTATTATAGTGTTTTTTATGCCTAGAATAATTAAATTTTACTCACTAGATGCTAAAACTCGTTGTTCATATATAAAGCAAAACAACTATTAATTGATGTGTCAATCATAGATTTTCTCCAAAAGAAAAGAAGAGAGTTGATACGTGGTGAACTTATTGTTAAAGGCCCATGAAAATACATGCCAACTGCCAAATTAATTAGTGCAAATTAGCAAAAGCTTGATTTTGATTAGCAACAACCCAACTCATAAAAGAGGCTTTTTTATTAGATGGTGGATTTCCTAATCATTCTTAGCCAATTATATAAGAAGCTGCAAACAATCTCAACTACCTCCACTATACTGATCATAGACAAGGATCAATTTTTTTTTTAACAAAAATTTTTAATTTCATTAAAATGGAGAAATATAAGACATTATAAAAATATAATAATAGAACCAATTAAGTTTATCAACTAAAAAATAATTTTTGAGACTAATAGAATAGATAGTCTAAAAAAATTATAATTAATAAAGTACTAAAGCTCAAAACCCAAATTAAATGTGAGTACTGTGCTTGGATCTAAAGTGTGCTCAACTCTAAGAGGTAGAAGGATATATATAGTTCTACTCCTATTTTTTAGGAGGGAGAGGCAACCTAAAAAAAGAATAACACATCAAGTTTAAAAAATCAAGTATAGATGTGAATCTCTGGTTTTTCCTTATATTGAAGATGAAACTTCAAGACCTAAACTAACACCATAAATGAGATTAAACCCACGCACAACATAATACACCAAAAAAAACCAAATAAACTAAAAGTTATTCATAAAATGAGTTAAAGAACCCATATTGATATTTGAGATCTGAACTCAAATCATAGAGATTATTGATATTATAGAATATTAAATTTTTTAAGTAATTTTTGGCCATAAAATAGTGAAGAAAATGACAGATGCAGAAAAAGGAAAAAGGAGAAAGAAAGAGAAAACTTTTTTTTTTTTATATGGCACAAGGATCAATTTAGTTCCATATATATACATACATTACCACATTACCACATAAAATGTTGCTATCTCTTGATATCATGGTAGTATGTGGTATGACAATATTGTTGAATTACAATTTTCTTTTTTTCATTTAATGTTCTTGGTATCTAATAGTTATAAAAATTCCAACTGTTTTATAATTCAAACTAGATAAATGACATAAGAGGAGTAAAACTCTTCAACATTTATTTTCTCCATATATTAGACTTAATTCAAAATCTTCCTATCCGAAAACTAGCTGTTTACCCTATCAGTCCTTCAGGACCTAAATAACTCAATTTTCTCTCCTGAACTATTTGATTCAATGGATGAGTTCAATCTGAAACTTGAGATAATGGGTGTACTGTGAAAAAATTCATAGAGTTAAAGGTACCAAAATTTGAGGGATCAGTATAAATTTATGCCTAATTGCTCCACATATAATCTCTCTAAACACATTATCTTACCGAATTAAAGCCAATCCGAATTGATCTTTAAAAAGATCGGTTACCAATTTAATACAACTTTTTACCATTTAAACCAATACTTAAAAAAAATCTGGTGGCTTTAGTTAATTAATGGTTCCCATTACACTAGGTATATATATTGCATCATAGAAGTTGATAATATTGGATATGACGACCAGTTTGGGGTCACACAACGCAAGGGTGACGCCAATATGAGTTGCAAGATGGTCAAAAACGCTACAGAAGTAAATGACACATTGTCTTGTTAGGAAGGATAAAACAAAAACACAAAAAGAGAAAATGTTTACTGTTTCATGAACACTATGAAAAAGAAGATTAAATCTTGTTTTTTCTTTCTAAGTGCACCTGGTTTTGGTCTTTGTTGCATGGCCGAAAGTTCATGATTGATACACATAAACGAACCAGAAAGCTTTACTTTCCATGAAGAAGATTAAAGAAAAGCAAATTACAAAAGGCATAAATTAAGATGTTGACATCTTGGCGAGACAAAATGAATACATGGTGACCCTAGTTTTTCCACATCTCTTTAACTTTTTATTTTCTTTTTCTTAATTAATCTCTGGCCTTATCTAGTACCAACCCAACTGGTGGCAATCTGAAAATTGTAATTCTTTCAAATTCCTATAGTTTAATTTTTAGCATTGGATGGATTTTTGTTATAAAAATTTAAGGAAATGATTCTTATCATGGGGCACGATGTGAATAGTACCATTGTGCTCAGTAAAAATTTCTTTTCTACCTTTATATTTTGTTGAATTCTCAAAAAAAAAGACTAGAAGGATAAAAGTGGAAAAAGTTGAAAATTTTATTTTTTTTCTGGTTACGTGTCTTGCGCCACGCTACATATATCACTACTCAAAACTTAGATATTAACTCTCATTCTAATTTTTATTGTGAAGTTAAGACACACTAGTTAGGTAAATTTCGTTATAAAATTTGACTGTAATAAATTATTATTTACGGGAGTTATGGAGATTTAGATTTCAAGTTTTTACACCATCATAACATTAATATTGATAAAAATTTATCACTTTTATAATAAGTAATAGAAAAAGATAATGTAGCTCACTGCTATTCAACCACCATTGAAAAAAAAAAGTTATAAGTGTCTATTAAAACTTTGATTTTGTTCTTCTCTAAAAAAAAAAAAAAAAAACTTTGATTTTGTTCAAATATATAAAAGGAGAGGCTTAGACAAATATGGAACTAATTGGGGATTAGCATGAATCCTGACATGATCATTAACAATGTGGGTCCATTTGACTTAACAATGTTAAATGGGTGTCTCAATCCTCTCTGGAAAATGGTGGAGAAAAAAAATTGATGCAACAACAAATTCCAAGTTTTTTCATTCCAAGAAAAATACAGCTGATCCCATGTGCCATGAAAGTTATCAATTAACTGAGAGTATCTTATAGTTCCAATAACTTGCAGAGCTTCTCTAAATAAGGGCCATATATAATTCAATTCATAGCATTTCATTCAATTAGAAGCAGTATCTAGACCTCAAATTCAAGGTGAGTGCTAACTTCATGGTACAAGCAATTCAGACATGCCTTGAAATGTATTGGACAATGGCAGCTTAGATATGATCTTCATGTCTATATCTGCATTGTATATGCACAAGTCCAAAGATGGTATTTATATATGTATGCACCCATCTCAATGGCTGAACCTGATGATTTGACTCATGAATATTGTTATAGTGAATCTACTGTTTCCATGACTTGAACTTTGTGATCTTCAAACCTGAAATTTAATAATTAATCCACCACTGCGTGCATCAAGATTACCCTATTTAGATTAGAGAAATAATGAAAGAATTGCACTTAGCTTATGCTGATCACCACTAAAGATTGTTGCAATTATATGTGGAATGGTAAGGTCTTTTCATGTAGTGAATTTGCTTTGCTTTTTTGTTTTCTTTCATGTATATCTTATTGGGCTAAAGCAAGCTAGTAAGTGCAACATGATCATATCAATACCAACTTCAAGTTCAAGATGCTTCCTAATTGCATTGAGGTCAAAAGACAAAGTCATGAGAGTCATAAGCAATATATACATATATATATATTTTTCTTCCTCATAAATGCTATACACTGCTTATTACCAAAGAATAAATTTAAAGAAAAGTTGCATGATATATATGACCCTACATTAATGAAACTATATAATAATGCTGCTTTACCTTTCTAAAAATCATACCATCTTGGTAGTGCCTTATAAATAATTCAAATTGGTATACCCTTTACTTCTCCTTCAAGAATAGCTTAGCATCAAGAATTATATTAAATAAGTTTCAGTTTCAAGAAAATGGCTAATAAGGCAAGTACTTCTGTTCTGCTGATAGTAGCAGCCATGGTTCTTTTGATGTTTCAATGTAAAGTAGTGGCCACAAGATTTGGCATGGGTTGTGGTGTTGCTTGCCATGTTGAAAGAAGATCAGGAACAGATGAAAAGCATCATATGCATGTGGAAGATTATTCAGGATCAAATGATCAAGGTGGACTAAGAGACGATTATGACTATTATAGAAGGTATGGCGATGTTCCAAGTCCTGGTATTGGTCATTGAAGTGAGAGTTGATCACCTCTATATTATCTCCTTTTTGCAGCTGCATGCTATTTTTTGTCCCTTTTTTCTTTTCTATTTTCATTTCTATATACATATGTTTTTATGTTTATTGTGTTAATTCTCTTCTTGATCATGTTCTTCATACAGTTATTGTTATTTTCTTATGTTAATAAATAATTATTTTCTATAATAAGATATTGCCAATCGTTGGTTTTAGTTAAAAATTTTGGTATAAATGGTAGTACTTTTTGGGATTTTGATCAAGGCCCCATCAAATGAAAGCACATCTCTCTTCTATTGTTTTCTTCAAATTTTAAAAATAAATAAAATTGAGCCATACCTTCTTCTCAATTTAAATGGCCAAAAATTATATTCCATTA
>CATIWK010332450.1:0-21558 GCA_949634005.1 Mallotus japonicus | reverse complement strand
AAAAAATTATTGTACAGTTCGTATTAAATTTTTTTAAAAAATGTTCAATTGTTGTAATTTTGATGGATTATTGGAATCCGAACTCTATGTTCGATTTTCCATTTATCTAACAAATTCACAGTATATTGATTATTATATTTTTGGTGAATATTAATCGCTTCCTGTCCTGTGACGAATAATTCTTGTCTTAAAACTTTCAAACTATTAGTATTAAACCAGTCAAATAGACACAAATAATGAACAAGACTGTTTACAATGGAAGGCATAGAGAAAACAAAAATATATATTTTTACTTTATTTTTTATCTTTAGAAATTATGGACTTATTTGCTAGGAAATAATCTTTTGGACTGAAATGGTAATATTATATAACTATAAGGATTAAAATTTTTAAAAGTGACTATGTTTAAAATAAAAACTAAAGTTTTGTGACCAAAAAGTCATAAATTAAAGTTTTATAACCAATTTGAAATTACAAGTAAAGTTTGGTGACTATTCAAACAATTTACCCCCAATCAGCTGCCTCTGATTAAATTCTCATGTATATCTCTGCATGCTTGTTAGCAACATTAAATGTGCCAAGGCAAATTAAGAAGAGTGAGACATAATTGCTAATTTATTTTGATAGTGTTTAAAGGGTGAGATTACCTACAAGAGGGTCATAATATAAAAAGAAATTACAAGGGATATTAATATTTAGCTTTATTCTTACTTTCACATTGTAGTTGCTTCTTCAGTGTCTTCCTGTTTTGCTGAACTTGTAATTACTATGACTATAGCACACATTGAACAATTCTTTTTGCATTTAATTCATCTCACCATTAGCTTTTGAGCAGTTTGTATTTCTTTCCTGATTAATTTCTTATTAGTACGTTACTATGACTATCTGAATTGGCTTTAATATGTCTGAGTGAGTTGCTATTTACAATTTCACATAGTTATTTTCCATATTTAGTGTAGTACTCTTCTATTACTGGTTCTTTGGTTGTTGCTTTGGGTACATTGATAGGTAGACTTTTAACCATCTGATTAGGACATCAAATGTCATTTTATTTCATTTATATGAGATGCTCATATGATAAGAGTCATACTTGGTGCTGAGGATGCACACACATGCATACAAATAAGTTTACCAGAAAGCATCAATACACACTTTTTTATTTTATTTAACAGTTCTGAAGAAGCCCATCTCCCTTCATAGCACATATAAGACAAGTAGCATTTTATTTTTTCATTTTTGTCTCGTATTGAAACAATGTATGTAGTAGTTAACTTTGATATGATCTAAATATCTTCACTGCTGTGCTGGTTTATGTATTTGCTTAATTTTTGGCATTAGAACCAATTTAAAATTGCATTTTCTTATTAAAATTTGAGGAAGAGAATGCATTATAAGCTTGCATTTTTTTTGTTGGTTGAATCTGTGTTATTAATATCTTAAATTGTTTATTACAGGTTAAGAGTGAATATTGTTTGGTGCGGGACAAAGAACTTTATTTTTTGGAAGATGCTCGTGAGCTATTTGAAAAAGATCGAGCAAATGGAAATGGAGTTGAAACCGCAAAGGGAAAAAATTCATGGGAGGCAAGCGGAACGGAATTTACATATTGAAGACATTGATGAGATGCAAATGAATGATGCGCTTCCAGATACACAAGATCCTTTGACTCAGTCTATCCCACAATCACCATCCCATGATAGTTTTTCATCAGCTTCAAGGTTATCAAAACTACCTTCCAAAGGAGGTAAAAAAAGAAGAACCACTTCTGATATCATTGTTGATGAGCTTATGGAAGTTACTTCTTCAATGAAAGAAATTGCACGTGCGATCACAGCAACTAACCAACGTATATACACTACAAGTGAAATTAAAATGGAGTTGAAAAATGGAATAATTGCAAATTTGGTGCCTCAACTTGTCAGTTTTTTCTATTTAAATGTCTAATTTTTTTTTTTTTTTTTTTTTGCAATCAAGTGTCTGAACTTTTGAAAACCATACCAATGTAGTGTCTCCGGCAGATTTGATGTTGACTAGGTGCTGAGTCAGATCAAACTGGATCCACTTTTATCTCAGTTATTAGCCATGTCATGTGCCACATGTATTGCATTATTTAAAGGAAAAAAATAGCCTCGTGCATTGCAGTTATTGACAAAAATAACATCAACATTAACTTCTGCCGCAGACATGTAGAGTGACTGCATAAGGGTAATTTTATCTTTTAAATAATGCAATACACATGGCAAATGATATGGTTAATGACTGGGATAAAATTGGGTCCCGTTTGATCTGACTGAACACCCAGTCAGCATCAAATCAGCCGGAGACACTACATTGGTATGGTTTTCAAAAGTTTAGACACTTGATTGAAAAAAAAAAAAAGATTAGACACTCAAATAGAAAAAATTGACAAGTTCAGACACTAAATTTGTAATTTTTCCTTAAAAAATTAGGATTGGAGAAGTGAGAGTTGATGGATGTCCTTGACTTTTTGAAGGATAATGAGCATTTGGTTGAAAGATTTTTTGCATGTGATGATGACATGAAACTTGATTGATTGAAAAAGAAAATAGAGATAAATATCTAGACTACAATATTAAATTTAATTTGTTAGATTTTTTTTTACAATAATTGTAGGACTTCAAGTTATTTTTAAATTATGAATAACATTGTAAGACTATAATTATTATTATTATTATTTTACTATTTAAACATATATAGTCGATGATTACTTGCAGTTAAGTTGTGTTTTTGTTTACAATTATTCAAATCTTCTTAATTAATCTAACCTTAATTTAGATTTTTCATATAATCATAATTTTATTTTTAATAAATTTTGAATTAAAAACTAAAAATTTATAAATTGGAACATTAATTTAAAAATATAATTAAAAATAAATATTTTAAAAGAAATTAAATAAGTATTTTAAAAGAAGTTAAATATCAATTTGAATGTTAAATAATCACACTTTTATTAATGTAAATAAAATTAAAAAAGAACGTAAAAACATAATCTATTAAAAGGGTATTTTTGAACAAAATTAAAAATTAACGTCAATTCTAGATTTATACCAAACACAATATAATAAAATATGGAATTTATTTCAAAAGAATTCCATAAACTATTCATTTCAACCAAACACATTTCATCAATAAAAATTCATTTACAAATGAATTTCATTTGGAATTCATGAAATAAATTCATGGGTGGAATTGAACCAAAGAAGGGCTAAAAGGTTAAAAGAAACAGCTGAAGCAGGTGGTCCCCAGCCAAATTCCGGCTAATAACAACAACAACAAATCAAGCTTTCAATTAGCTTTCTTTCTTCTTGTTAAAAAAAATTAGCCTTTTTTTTTAACATTTCAATTCTTTTGAATTTCCTTTCCAAGCTTTGTAATTTTCATTCAATTTACAAACAATTGATTTACGTTTTCAAGTTTTACCTTTACTTTTTTTAGAAAAAATAAATCTTTCATTTATTGAAAATTAATAATACATCTTGATGAAAATATAATATCAATAAAATACAATAAAAAAGTATCAAAAAAACCTCTCATTGAAAATATGAAACCATTCATTGCTATTCTTGAATCGCGTTGACAGAGCTATTTTGATTTACAACTCGACGATTTGCTAAATAATCTTTATGCTCCACTCTATGGCGTTCATTAGCCATAAATCCACTCTATGGTCTTTAATTGAGTCTGATTGCAAAAATATTGACAAAAGTTTTATAATAGAGAGAACTATAAACTCCATAGAGGAGAACCACCAAAATTTCATAAAAGGATAATAACTTCATGAATGAAGAACAAAAAAATAAAACAAATAGAGTAAAGATATGTATTTATTGGATGAAAAAACAAAATAGAATAGAAAAAACAATAAGAACCACTGCCCTAAATAATAAAGACAAAAATAAATAAGGAGAACAATATTATTTCTAGAAAGAAAATAAACCTAAATTACATCCTTAATAATTACTCCCTCCATTCCAATTGTCTTTTAAGAAAATAAAATTTGTTTCATTCCAAATGACTTTTTTTAGATTACAAATAAAAATAAATAAACTCTTTTTTCCAATTTTACCCATATCTTGATTTTAGAGTAAGTTTCTCTATTAGATTAATTGTAATTCAACTAACTTTTAGTTTTTTTAAAAGAGGGTTATATAGTCATTTGCACCTATAATTATGCCTATTAAATAAAATTTTTAATCTTTATAACATTACGTTAAAAGACAATTAAAATAGAATGGAGGGAGTATTTAACATATTAATAGCAATAATTATAAAAATTTATCAACCGATTAACATTTATTAGAAATAACCAAATCAAACATGCCTTAAATAATAAAGACAAAAAGAAATAAGGAGAACTTTATAGGAGATGACTAGCAAAAGAAAAAATTGTGAAATGAGTGTGGAATCTTCCTTATTTTACTACAATTTGGCTCTTGTTTTTTGAATTATCTGTTCATAATAATGAGTTCTAAATATAAAATGCTCCAAATGGAGTTTGAAGGTCAATTTGTCTCTTAAATTTATTTGCTAACATCAAATCATCTCAAAATTAATTTATTGGTTTAATTACTTTAAGTTTTTTACAATTTTATCAATCCACTCTAATTTTAAAAGTTTATTACACTTAATTCAAATAATTTGTAACTAAAAATATAAAATATCATTTTAAATTTTTCTATTAATTAAAAATATTAATTTCATTTTAAATAAATCATAATCTCTATCAATTTATAAACTTCGTATATATCTTGTTAAAAAATAATTTAAATATATCAAAATTTTTATTTGATTATTTTTATGTTCAAAAAAATTAATTATATTTAAACAATTGAGAGATAAGAAATAAATTATTTTAATAAAAATTGCATTTTTTTAATAAATAAATGCACTACACTCTTGCTTTGTAAAAGATTGGGATAAATAGCTAAACTATATAAAAAAAAAAATGGAATAATTAGGTTAAAATATTGATTTTAGATGTTATTTTGCTTCGACAAACAAGTTCAGGGGTCAAACTGACTTTTTAAGCAATGGATTGAAGAAGTGGAAATGTAACTGCTCCAATATCGCGATCAAAATGACTCGTACAAATACAAAGTCAATGCCATCATTTATAGACTAATGCAACCCTTCAACAATGTTCCCTACATGTCTACATCATCTTGGTGTCTACGACTGGTGAAGTTGTGTTTCTTTACATCACGTATCTGATTTTTCATTTCTCTCACCATTTTTTTTTAATGTTTTTCTTTGTGCACAAACAAATTAATTAGTATTATTCGGACATAAATAAAATTTACACTAATTGAATAAGTTAATTATGAGTAACAACTAAATAAATACCTGAACTTCACTCTCTTTGGTGAGTCCTTGGCAGAAGACAATATTGCAGGCCCCGGCAGCAGCAGTCTTCTTTAATATTTTCCCTTTGTTTTTCAGTTTATTTTATTTATTTTACATTTTAGTTATGATAGTTTAGATTTCATTAAGTCATCCTCTTTGTGTTTATCAAAACTACTCCTTCATGGGTTCTATCTACTCCTTTGTGGGTTCTATTTTTTTACTTGATCTTCTCCATGTAAAGCAATTTCACATGATAAAAAGAGAAAACAAGAAGGAAAAAAAGGAGACGTACCAAGGAGATATAGAATAATACTTATGGCTAGGTTGACTTTTGAAACACATGGACAAACTTTATCAAGCACTAAGGTACTACACCAGTAGCTTGCTGGCCCGGCTCTTGCAAATGATAAAGCAGCCGACGTCTGCGCACTACGTACATTGTAAGTGCTACATGAGACCCCATAGTGATATTGTCACATGAGATGTTTATATGGTGAAGTTTGTTAAACTCAATTTCACACGGGAAAAGGGTGATGAATTTGATGTGTACAAAAGTTTTTGTTTGTTACTCTCGATCTCACATCCAAAAAAGAAAAAAGGTGATGGATTTAATTTGTGTAAAAAGTCGTAGTAAGTACCCGCTGCTCCTCCTCCTTTTCTTTCTTGTCTTGGTTTTTTAGTAATTTTGATAAAAAATTACTAGATCTTTTTATTTTATGTATGTA
This sequence comes from Mallotus japonicus, assembly GCA_949634005.1. Lineage (NCBI taxonomy): Eukaryota > Viridiplantae > Streptophyta > Magnoliopsida > Malpighiales > Euphorbiaceae > Mallotus > Mallotus japonicus. The sequence continues at coordinate 15,469 of CATIWK010332450.1, read as the reverse complement.
ATACATAAATTTTATATGAATTTATGCAGTCATTTCAAATCTTAATGAATATTTTTGCAGTTTATAGTTATATTTTGTTGTGTGATAAATATTTTGGTGTGAATTTTTTTTTCATTTTTGGTATGTTAATCAATTCATTGGAGCAGTAAAATAATATATTAAATTGATACTGAAGTGAAGATTTGAACAATACAATCAGATTATACTCGAATTTGACTCATTTCGTACATCTGAAATGTAGGTATAGGCAAATGAGATTTTTTTTTTCGTCTTTATTGCAAGAAAATAGTGTGTTTTATTATATTTTTTTAAAGCAATATTGTATTATTTTTTTAGGTATGATTTTTCTCTCTTAAACAAATAAGAGAATATTACAGTCTAATATTATATTCTTTTATATATTTTCCTAGTGAACAATGGGGAATCAACTTGGAAAAAAATTCGAAATTAATTTGATTATTGTTGAGTAGAGCTCAAACTCGAATTATTTGAGTAGGCTATCAAATCGAGTTCGAGCTCTTAAATAGCGAACTTAATTAAGACTAATCGTATTTGTATATATTTACCATTTTATACTTTATTTTAATATAATTATAAATAGATCTCGTCCAAGCAAATTGAACTTTCGTTTGAATATTAAAAATATATATTTTTTAAATTTAAATAATTTTAAAAATTTTATTTAGTTAATCGAGTCTAATTAAATCGAGTCAACATCAAATATATTAATTATTTAATCGAGTTAAGCTCAATCTTTAAAAAATAGGTCGATCAAGTTCGAACTCGAACTTGACAATGTATCAATTCGACTAGACTTGATTACAACCTATACCAGCCGTCTGAAAGTATTAAACTAGTAGTTTACTGGGCTGAATGTTGCACTAACCTAATTGGTATCAGTAATTCAGTTTATTTTGTCATTCCAAAACTTTTTATTGGAATGAAATATTTTAATATCAGTTTATTTTGGTATTTTAGTTTGGATAAATATATAAATTAAAACAATTAATAGTTTTCACTTTCAAATTGTTTAATTTTCATTCCAAATATATTTATTATTGGTTGTTGTTAATGTTACTGAGAAACATTAACAACAACCAAAATAATATATTTAAAATAGCTAAAATTTTGTACTTTGAGTAAATGACTATATCTTAAATTGATTTTATACTAAAATTGAAGATGTTAAACTTTAGAATCAATTAGTTATTACTAAGGCTCCACTGCTTTTTGCAATTTTTGCAATAAGTATTAACTTGTGAGAAAAATATTGAATATCCACATTTTTTAGTAAATCACAATTTTTAACAGTTTATAAATAGTTGGATTACCTAGTTAGCTATTTTTACATTGTTTATTTATTTTTTAATTTTAATTTTTCAAATTGATAATAATAATATTTAAATAATTAAATCAATATTCTAATAAGAAAAATAAAGATAAAAAAATTTGAAAACATTTAATTTTACAAAAATTAATGTGGAGTCTGAAAAATGAACCAAGCTTCACCTAAATATTTAAGTTTATATTTAAATTTTAATTTTCGAAAACAAAATAAACTAAAAAGAAAAATTAAAATTAAAAAATAGATTCTAAATCAAAGAAAAAAAATTGTAGAGTCGTTTTAGGCGAATTACCAATTAGTCGTATATTTCGTTTTTTAGTCAGTATTATTTCTAAAAAAAAAAAATGGCATCCGTAACCAAAAAAAAAGTCCCATTCAATTTTTTGGTGCTAAAATTTAAGAATAATTGATTAACTTCGTTGATTATAGCATATTTAATTAATTAAAAATGTATTAGGTACTTAAAATTATATTACTTTTTCACATAGTTAATTAGACATGAATGTTTCTAGTACCTAATGTAATTTTTGTTGCTACCCTTTACGGGATTTCATTCTTTATCATTTGTGGAGTATAATTATCTCTCAATTTTAATTTTTTTATTGGTATTTATACAATCGAATTCATTTTAAAATCTAAAAGTTGATATATGGCTAATTAAAATCAATGAATGGAATGCACAAATTGTCGAATTGCACATCAAAAAAGCTCTATCAATGCAATTGAATAATAGTAACAAATTTTTTTTATGATTTTACTTGATTGTACTATTATTGATATTGATTTTTTTTATCAAGATAAATTTATTATCCAACCAATTTTATTATAAGTGAAATTAAAATATTAAAAGAAATTATCATCTAGTTAAGGTGCATTGAAAGCTTAGACTTTCAATATAAATTAAATGAAACATCTTGAAAGATTAATTGTACAATGTTAGTGCTAAATTAACAAAACTTAAAACAAAAATAAAAAATAAAAAATAAAAATCTTAGCATCCTCCTTCTTCGGCCATCATCAATTGTCTTTTAAGTTGACGTTGGTTTCTAATTATTTCTTTATATTTTATTTATTTTATTATTTTTTTACATTTAATAAATACATAACTTTAATGTGTTTTGTTCTGTTTGTTTCTTTGGACGAACTTTTTGAACTTTTCTTCATAAAGCTTTTATCGTTTATGAGATGATATTTCTTTATAGATTTTAAAAATATTTGAATCGTTAAAATTATATTGATTTCCATGATCGGATTCATTTAGAGATCAAAAAGTTGATTTATGGCTAATTAAAGTCATTTAATGAATCGTACGAATCATTAAATTGTAAATTCAAAAAAGACCATTAATATTGATCATGTCCAGTTTAAATCCTGTCACACAGTAGGCCCGCTCATGAGGTATTGTCGTTTTGGCTTGGGGAACCCCACAAACCCTACGGTTTTATCCTTTAATGCAAAAGTCGCCTCTCGTGAGTATTGTCCGATTTGATTTGGAGGACCCCACAGTCTGCACAACTTTATTCTTTAATGGAAAAGGCGCATCTGAAGAGAGAGGGAAGACTTGGGCCCCTCTTTTCCTTACCAATGTGGGGATGGCTTTGTCCTTTAATAGAAAAGGTGCCTCAGGCTTGGGTAGAGGACATGGCCTCATTCCCACTGACAAAGCCGCTGATGATGACTTGTGTTGAAGTGAGTCCAAGTCCTAGAGAGTCAAGGATTTGCTTGTATAGGAATTAAGTCTTTGTTCTTATTAAGGAAGTTATTTTATTCCTCCTTAGTAGTTCTTCCTAATTAGTGTGTAATTAGATTCTCCATGAATAGGAAGGATTAATGTATATATATATAGAGTGTAACCTCTCTTGTAGAATACAATGAAAAAATAAGAATTCCCTTGAATTCTCTTTTTTCTTTTCTACAATATATGCCTCCATTTGATGCAACAACTCATAGCCCTGTAGCTACAAGAACAAAAAGGAGTAATTAATATAACATATTTACAAAGAACACTGAAGAAGAAGGCATGTTCCGTCGTGCTATGTACCTGCTTGAAGTAATGAAAAATGAGCATCCATTGTCCCGCTGGCATCCTCTAAAAATTCAAACCTCTTTCTTGCTTCAACAGTAGAGAGCTGTCATCCAAACAGAGGAGAGGGCAAACTATTTACTAGTTGAGGATCTTAACTTAGAATCTAGCAGCCTCAAAAAAAAAAAAAGACATACTTAGAATCTAGCTTGCTCAATGGCAGATCTTGCAGTATGAAGCCCCTGATATATGGCCTCTATTAGAGAATTACAGAATAAACAACTATGGATAAGAATGACATATTCTCTTAGGAAAATAAATTTGCAAAATACCTCCTCTAACATAACAGCTCCTTTCCTTACTATGGATACGTTTAATGATTGTCAGGAAGAAACCTATTTTGAGAGGTTTGCACAAATGATCATCCATCCCAGCCAACATTGCTTTCTTGCCCTCATCTCCAGCTGTTAATGCTATAATGGGTATGTGAATGTCATAAGATCTCTCTTCTGCTCTTATTTGCCTTGTTGCTTCATACCCATTCATTATCGGTATCTATTACAAAAACAAACACCAGGAAATAAGATTTCACATATTTACTTATAGATTACAATCGATTAAGAAATATCCATGCCTACATATAGCATAAAGGAAGTAGTAATAAGTCTTTTACGGTTTTACCTCGAAGTCCATTAAACTGTAATCATAAGGAGCCCCAGGATCTGCTTCATGGTCTCTTCGGTGTTGTAGACCATTGCGCACGAATTGTAGAGATTGCTCTCCATTTTCATAGATTCTCAACCGATGCACCAAGTTTTGAAAGATGAGCCTTGGCTACAATTCGTGAGGCTCGATCATCATCAACAACTAAGAATCTTGCCCAACTCAAGGGTTTGTCTGATTTGATTACTCTGCCTTTTTCCTTGATTGTCTGAACATTCGGTTGAACCTCTTTTAGCTTGATAATGGCTTGTTGCTGAACTGCCTTCTACTCTCATGCCCTCTTCTTACAGCGAGTGTAGTTTACTGTTTAAATTAATTGCAGATGATGATGATCCAAGATCTTTAACAACTTCTCTTCCTTGTTTTGTACTTGCTTTCTTCGATTTGGATGATGAAAGGGGACCCCCAAATTCTGGTAGAAATCTAATTACTTGGTCCAAGCGAGAACCATGTAATTTAATGATTTCAATAAAATTTCATCGTTTCCATCATCTTCAAGAAACCTACCAATAGTACTATGATAATTTGGTTTATCCAACCAAACAACTTTGTAACAAGCATGGTTAAGTCCTCTGTTAAATTCAATTACAGCTCTGTAGAGTTCTTCGAATGATCCAGCTCTAGTATCAATCACAAGTAATATAAACCTTGGAGAACCTTTAAATTTGCTGCTACTTATATAATAAGATGATTTTTGTTCTATCCCATCCAAGGCACTTAATGGAACATCCTTCTTTGATCTACAGCTTAAAATTTCATTCCTTGAACCAAACTGAATTTCCTGAAGAGCTGTAAGGTGAGGACATTCTGTTTACATTTAATTTTACCGCTTTTAATGTACACCTCCTAACAATGTGTACACTGTTTAATTTTGCTTATACTAAGTAAACAAGAACCATGCCTACAGTCATGTCTACTAGTACATGACTAACTAAAACTACCCTCTAAATTTGTTCTGTTTTGTGTATGAATCTTTGGTTTCTCTTTCCTCTAGTGTTTTTACCCAACTGTGGAGGCATTCCTGATCTTCCTACACAATTAGTCTTACCCCGCTGTTGAGATGTTCCTGCTTTATTGCCAAAATTGCCTTCAGACTTCAAAAGTTTCAGGTATTGAATGTAATCTTCATGGCATTCACCAAACTTTTCTTTAACCCATTTGTAGTTTGAAGTGAGGACAGTAGTAGAGAGTTTGTCCCAGCCATTCTCCAGCATCATCATCGTATCATCTGGTTTAAAACTTTCATACTCTACTTCTGTTTCGATAATGGTTTCACAAACTTTATCCTCTATATAACTGTATCGAGCTGCCTCTGAAACCATCTGGATGCAAACTAAAAGGGCTTCGACCATAGAATTTTTGTAGCCAGCCTTGGTGGTATCAATGTCTATGAGCGTTGTGATGGCCTTCTGCAATTTCAAGATTCCTAACCGAATACCACCCCTTAATTTGGTCGTGCTTTGAAGATCGCCATAGTCAGATCCCAGATCAAGAGCTTCCACCTTCATATCTACACATTCCGCATAACTGCGAAAAACCTGCTGATGGTCTTCTAATTTAAGGTGATATAATCTATTTTTAACTATGTAACCCACAATATATGCATCTACTCTGTCTAACATTAATGCAACACCTGTCTCTCATGAATTTAAAAAAAGGCCTACTATAAGCATTCGATTAGCTTCTTGACTTTTCCTGGTAAATGAAGATCGATTAGGTAACACTAACACTTCCAAATTAGGTAACACTTTCGAATTATCTGACAGTTTCTTACGTAAATTGTTCAAGAACTTTTTGTATCTTTTTCTTGTAGCACTTGCAGCATCAAAGGCCAGGAACAACTCTGCTCGGAAAGTTTCAATGCGGGATAGAGTGAAGATTTCCAGCCACTCATCTGTTGGAGAATACATCTTATCCTACATTGAAAAAATATAAGTAAATGAAGTGGCTTATAAGTGGTGTAGATTGGGCCTTAACACAAGCCAATTGGTTTTGTGTTATTTGGGCTCAACTCCATTATAAGTCCACATATGTCTGTGTGGGACAACACTCTCAAGGCCCATAAATTCTTAATATGGTATCAGAGCAGGTTTGACCCAGTTTCTTAATTTCCCGATTGTCCGTCTGGATGTCCAGTCCCAACGGCCCGGTCCGGTGTTGTCGCTGCCTTTCAATATATATATATATACGGATTTCAAGTGTCAACTGTCAAATCCCAGTTGCACTTGAGGGGGAGTGTTGGAGAATACATCTTATCCCACATTGAAAAAATATAAGTAAATGAAGTGGCTTATAAGTGGTGTAGATTGGGCCTTAACACAAGCCAATTAGTTTTGTATTATTTGGGCTCAACTCCATTATAAGTCCACATGTGTGTGTGTGGGACAATACTCTCAAGGCCCGTAAATTCTTAATATCATCGGGCGACTCGTTGGAGAATTCCGTAGGTGACTCGACATCAGTTTCATCATCAAAGTTCGGGGGCACCTCTTGAACAGAGCGTGTGTGGGGATGAATGAGAGGGTAAAGGAGATGGAAGAAGAATTTGAGAGACTCATCGGAAAATTTCGTAGGTGACTCGACAGCAGTCTCATCATTAGTCTCATCATCGGTAGTGTGGTAGTTAGTAAATCTAGCAAAAAAAATTTTTATGTTGGGCCACGAGTTCCACAAGTTCCATGCTAACAATGCCAAGATTATTATATCTTTTCTTCGATTTGCATTCCATTTGCCATTAAACAGGAGCAACCAACCCGCCATAAAATCTGCAAAACAAATTCCACAAGATTTCACCTTGTTGGAACAAAACTACGATGGAAAATTTAAGCTAGAAATTAACAAGACTCAGACCTTTCAAATAAATTTGGTGGTGTTATTGACTTGAAAATCTTCAAATTAAATGACTCTTCTTCCTCCTATTAAATCTTCTATAAAATTTTTCAAGAAAAAAGATAATAAGTTCAAAATTTTTTCAAGAAAATAACACTCACAAAAGAAAGCACTACTTTGATAATGTGATTCCACTTATGAATGATCTTGAATTCTACTCTCAAGTGATCATTTTTTGTAACATGATTTCATTCAATAAACGCAGTCCCCTACGAGTAGGCAAAAGGTATGTCATATTGAGAAATCAGGAATCAATCCTCCAGCTCCTACCTATCTCCTCCTTGTGGTGTTGGAATTTAATTGTTCAAAAAAAGTACTAAAAAAATGCTAATCTAGTATGCACTGTTCTAGCTACCTTGGTGTTATCCGTTAATGGAAGCATGTCCCTACACTCACCATTATTTGTAATATAGTATGCACTGTTCTAGCTACCTTTACTTGGAGCTATTCGTTAATGGAAGCATGTCCCTACATTCACCATTATTTCTATCAGATACGTCATTGATTACGCAGTCAACTAAAAGTGCCTCGCTCTCTTCGGATAATACCTCACTGAATCCGTACATAATAGGACATTCCTTACGTGTGGATAATACCTCACTGAATCCGACATAATAGGACACTCCTTACGATGTGACCTAAGTTCTCTAGATTCAAGCATGCAAAGCAGCCTGAAGCTTGCAGGTGAAGTGAAAGTTTTGGGTGGAGATTCATGTACAAATTTTTTTTGTGGATTTAATGATCCTTGGACTATAAATTAGTAAGCAAATATTGCATGAATAGTGTTTGTACTTTTTAATTTTTGACAATTGAGCATCTGAACTTTTTCAAATTCAAATGAGCGTCCAAATTCAAAAAAAAAAAAAATCATACAGGTGCTTCTAACCAATTTAAGCATATGTGCAAGACCGGAAAGGTGTTGTAGGACTATAAATTAGATTGCTCCTTATTATATTAGTCATTAGTATTTAAGTGATTAAATGCTCTCTCTAGGAACAGTGCTCCTACAGAGTTCATCGATGTTTAGGGGGTGATTGCTGGTTTTAACTAGCAATCATCCTCCATTTCCTCATTTTCTTTCATTCCCTATTATTGTCTTTCTTTTTTAGCTTAGTTTCTTATCCAATAATAAGTGATTAAAAGGATCAGTACTGCAACTTTCCTGGCTTCTGAGTTCTCGCCGGAGTTTACTTCAGTTTTAACAGTAGTAGTGCTCGTCAGAGCTTTTGAGTACTGGCCCGAGCCCTCCTAAGTGCTAGCCAGAGCTATTAGAATGTGCTCACCGGAGCTGTTGTTCGTGCTTGCCTAAGTTTCCTGGGGTAAAAATTGATCGGTGTATGCAGTAATTGTTGATCCACCATCCTCCAGATCCCGATCCACCATGGAGCTCTGAAGTACAGTTTAAAGATTCAAACCGAAGATTGAAGCCCCGCCATCCAGCCAGATTGCCCGCGAGAATTGATCCAGCTTCTGCTCCACCATGGATCTCAACGGTAAAGCTTTGAGATCTTGGCCGAAGCTTGATTTTCAACTCTCCATCATTAACTCGCTACGATGGTTGGCCGATCGTTGCTCAAGCTGTTTCTTGCTTTGATGGCTGCCTTGTTGATGCTCAACCTCTGTTTAAACTAGAAAGCTTTTGCTTCCAGCTATGTTTGCCTGGTATGAACGCGCAAGTCTCTATGTTGCAGATGTGCAAAGTCTTCTTTCACGTGCTGCCAACAAGATCTAGTTCCTTGCCAAATAGAAGTAAAGCTACAAAGACTTACAAAATTAAAAGTCTTGCTCGAGGCCAACCCAATCAAGCAGTTCCTTTATTATTCAGCAGCATAGTTAGTCTGGGCTGTGTTAGAGTGAAGTCACAACTATTACTATGAATTGCAGCTTTTAGTAATACTAGTGACTTTATGATGTCACTTTTTGCTTTTGTTTTAGCTGCGTAGTGGTTGTCTTTTAGACATTTCCATTGTTATTCAGAGATTGCTGTTATGCAAATCCCTATCTAGGATGACTAAGTTCATTCTCTTATTTTGTAATTGTTACTGCCCCAGGGAACCCTTTGTTGTTTTCCCTTTTAGGGAGGTTGATCAATGATATCCTTGTTTATCGCCCAAAAAAAATAGTATTTAAATCATTTGACGTTTCTATTAATAAAAAAATTGCATAAACATTTGTGTGCATTGAGTTAAAAACTAATTAGCGTTCGGGATTATACCTAGTTATGAAATGCTAATTATATGGTTTGCATATTGAAGTGTAGGTGAGTTGTTTTGTTGATGGGTTATGCTTGATTTAATCCGAAAACCATGATAGCTGACAATCTACATGAACAATAGACACAGGTGGTTCATATTATCCTATAGTGCTATGCTTGTCAGCCTCTATTTATATAGAGCAGTTTATGAGGCTAATGGACTTGATTTTTCTCCTTTACAATTCATATGTACACACACATAATGAACACGAAAGCATAAAATTAATTAATTCTACTAATAAAATCAAATTGAGTTTCATCACACCATTTATTTCAAGCAATTCTCATTTATTTGAGCAAGTGGGTACAAAGATTTATAATTAATTATATGCCTCAAAGCAATGGTAACCACTTCTAGTTTTGGATTTCCAGTAGATGGCCAAATGATGAATTGGCCAATACTTGTAATAGAATTTCTCACCTCCAACACCAAATTGCTTGTATGAATGATTGATAAGTGTCACATTCAATTATATCTATGTATGCATATTTACACCTGACATAAGTAAATACATTTTTTTCCAGGAATATTTAACGCCATTAGTCGAGCTTAATATACAGGGAAAAAAAAAAAGCAGCCTAACGGGTCAATGGATTTGCTTTTCTTACGCATTAAACGTGGAAAAAATTACAAGATTGGTTTACAAATAAAAGATATATTTTTAAAAAGGAAATTGATTCTTGCGGGCCGCATAAAAAAATAAGGGGGAGGGGGATTTTACAAAAAAAACCAATTAAAATAGACTACCCCCATGTAAGCAGGGGGGCAGTCTTGTCTAAAAAAAAAAATTATTAAACAATACGGGCTATATGTATCACCTCTCTTTTAAAAATATTTACACGCATATCACTTTTATTTTCACGCATGCCTTTTTTTTTTTTTCACGCATATCACTTTAATCCTTTTTTTTTGGGGAATTCATTAAGAACACCACCAGGAACAACGCCACTAGCAAAGCTAGGGAAACAACCAACCAAGCAACAAAATAAACTACCCAACAAGTAGAGAAAGGGGATGCTCTAACAGCAACCTCAACACAAACAGAGAAAGAAAAATCTGCAAACAAAAACTTACAACTCCTGCCTAATCAAATGAAACTCCGTCCACATCCAAAGCCTTATCTTTTAACAAAATTTGCTGCAATTCCTCAGGCACCACTGTCCAAACATTCCCATCCTGAAATAGGAAATCTTTCTTTGATAACCAGTCTGCAGCTTTATTAGCTTCCTGGAAAACAAAATGGACGTCAACTCTGTAAGTTGCTATCCCTTGATAAAATTAAGCAGATTTCTTCAACAACTGCTCTCAAATGCCATCTTATCTCATCCACACCTTCTTGCAAAGCTGACTTAATTTCTTCAACCACCACCCTTGAATCAGATTCAATGACTGTACCTGACATATTATGATAGCTGACAAACCTGAGAGCCTCTCTGACTGCAAGGGCCTCAGCTGTTTCAACCAAGACACAATGATATTTTTTCCCTTGGGCAGCAATCACATCTCCTCGAGAATTTCTGCATATAAAAGCAATTTGGGCTTGTTGGTTGTTTGCTAAGAACATAGCATCACTATTTATCTTGTAGAGACCCATAGAAGGAGGAGACCATCTAGCTGGCTGCCTTCTGGCCTGCTGTAAATGCTTCTTGCTACTCTTATAATTACTAATCCACTCATTCCATTGGAAATAACTCTTCGTTATCACACTCCCTGGATCATACACTTTATAACTGAAAATCTCTTCGTTCCTATGCTTCCATATCTGCCACATCAGAACCGCTGCAAGCTCTAGGCGAAAATTACCATCATCTTGGTTTAAGGAGGACACAGCATCTCGCCACCATTCCTTAAATGAGCATCTCCCCATCCTAGGTGGATCAAAATGAAGGGATGATCCAAACCAAACCATGGTAGCCTTAGGACAAGAGAACAAGGTGTGTTCAATAGTTTCTCGGGCAGAGTTGCAGATCTGACATGTGTCATTCTGGGCACAATTCCTCTTTACTAAATTTAATCTAGTTGCTACACCATTTCTACAACACCTCCATATAAAAAACTTAATTTTAGTTGGCACTTTCAGACTCCATATGGCCTTCCATTCTTTCCTTCCCAGAACTGAAACAGAGTTTGTAGTAGTTGCTTCTTTATTATTCACCTCCTCCTTACGCATATAGTACCCGGATTTTACTGAATAAAAACCTTTGTTGCTATGGTGTCAAACCATATGATCTACTCCTCTTCTGCCCGAAAGTGGAATTTTCAAGATTGCTTGAACCTCTTCATGGCTAAATAGTTGATTAAGAATCTGCTAATCCCAGGAACACCTTTGTTGATCAATCAAGTCCCTAACCAAAACATATCTAGAATTTGGGGGAGGCCTTGACTGCACCTTGAATCCAGGAAGATCGGGAACCTACTTGTCTTCCCAAATATTCACTAGCTGCCCTGAAGTGATATTCCATCTGCATCCTGACTGCAATAATTCTCTGCCTTGCAAAATACTCGACCACAGCCATGATGGCCTATACCCTGCTCCAGCTTCCATGAAAGAACGGTGAGGAAAGTAAGTTCCTTTTAATAACTTCGCATTGGGGTTGAATGGGTACTTCAAAATGCGCCAACACTACTTGGCAAGAAGAGCTTCGTTGAAACATTCAAGTTCTCTAAAGCCCAATCCGCCCTCTTTCTTGTTCTCAGTTAATACTTGCCACGCAACCCAGTGAATTTTCTTCTTATCAACCTCTTGAGACCACCAAAAGTTTTTTATCATCTGCTTCAGTCTTTTAACCACCACCTTCGGAAGTTTAAAAATTGACATTAGATAGGAGGGAATAGCTTAGAGTACTGCTTTCACCATAACATCCTTCCCTGCTTGAGAGAGACTATTAGCTTTCCATCCCTACAGCTTTTGCTGGACTCTCATACATATTGTTTGGCACATTTGCACTTTTGATTTTCCCTACTCCATTGGGACACCCAGATATTTGCTTAAAGCTCTGTCTTCTTTAATACCGAAAATTGCTGATATCTGCATTCTTAACAGGAAAGGAGTGTTAGCACTAATTAAAATTCCTGATTTTTGGAGATTCACCTTTTGTCCCGAGGCAGCTGCATATTTGTTAAGGATATTTTGCAATTTAATTACTTCCCCACCATCTACTTTGCCAAATAGGAGAGTGTCATCTGCAAATTGGGTGTGAGTTAAAGCTTGACATCCACGTTTAATGATGTAGCCCGCAATATTGCCCCTTTCCAATTCTTGATTAATCATATGGGAGAGCATATCAGCAACCATAATGAATATATATGGTGACAGGGGGCAACCTTGCCTTAATCCCCTTTTCAGCTTGAAGAAATCCTGGACATCACCATTCAAAACTACGGCATATGACACAGTAGTTACACACTCCATAACCCATCTAATCCACTTTTCTGCAAATCCCACCCTTCTCATTACAGCTTCCATAAATTGCCAACTAACACGGTCATATGCTTTTTCCATATCAAGCTTGATGGCCATTCCTGTAGCTCTGCCTTGTTTCCTTCTTTTGAGGCTATGGACAACTTCATGAGCTATGATTATATTGTCCACAATGCTCCGTTTTGGCACAAAAGCCGACTGATTCAGCGTAACTAACTCATTCATCCATTTTCTCAGACGGTTCGCTAAGATCTTTGAAATCACCTTATATATGAAATTAGAGTAGCTAATGGGGCGAAATTCTGACATTCTCTCCGGATTCTTCACTTTTGGCACCAATGCAATCAAGGTTTTATTAATGCTAGGATCAAACTTCTCATACATGAAAACATCTATAACATACTTGTAGACAGCCCTTTTAATCTCTTCCCAGTTATCTTGATAGAAAACTCCGGAAAAACCATCGGGACCCGGGGCTTTTAACCTTCCAAGTTGAAACACCGCTTCTTTGATCTCCCTCTCCGTAACATCAGCTACAAGGTTCTGGTTCATGTTTTCAGTAACCAAGTTGGGAATGTACTCCAAAACACTAAGATCAAGATCGCTGGGTTCATCCTCGTAGAGTTTGTAGAAAAATTTTTTTGCTTCCAAGCGTATCTCCTGTTCTTTAAATAATCATCCACCATCTTCACGTCTGAGTCTGGAAATCTTGTTTCTTTGTCTTCTTTTTAGAGCATTTAAGTGAAAGAACTTGGAGTTTCTATCTCCTTCATTGAGCCAAGTAATCCTTGACCGTTATTGCCAATAGATTTCTTCTCTTTTCCACCACTCCGTTAATTCTTTTTTAAGTTTCCCTTCTTCCTCCCGATCAATGTCATTCAGGTTACCCTCATTGATCTCATTTATCCTGCACTGAATCCCCTCAATTCTTCTTTTTGCATTTTGAGATTTTCCCCTGCTTCACTTCGTAAGTGATCTTGCAGTCTCATGTAGCTTCATCGGAAGCGATAATTGATCTTGCCCCTCCCCTTCCTGTTGCCAAACTTGTTTGATTAAATTCATGCACTCTGCTTCTCTCTTCCATTTGCCTTCATAACGGAAAGAAGAATGCTTCCTCCTGTTGCTTGCTTTAAGATGGACTACCAACGGCCTATGGTCAGAAGCATTGAACCGCTCATGCTCAACCATATCATCTTCAAATAATTGATGCCATTCCACTGTTGCTAAAACGCGATCGAGTCGTATCATAATCTTGTCACCACCCTGTTGCCGGTTATGCCACGTAAAACATGGCCCCTTGAACTCCAATTCTGCAAATCCACAATAATCCATAAATGAAATCATTTTCTCCGCCTGTGCCCAATTAAAACCTCCGCCACCGATTTTATTTCTTGGATCTATAAAATTGTTGTAATCCCCAGCCATCATCCCTGGTAGATCGATAATATCTCTAAGTTGCTTTGCCTCCTCAAGAACCTTTTCTCTGTCTCGGCGATCAGGTGCTCCATAGAACCTGGTAAAATGCCATTCAACCTCCGATCTAATGACTGCATCTATGAAATGTTTCTGTTTCCACCTAATTTGCACATCCCACTCACTCTTCCACCAAATCGCAAGCCCACCCGACCTTCCTTGAGGATCAACATAATCTCCATAGTCGAAATGATTTCTTCTTCGCAAAATTTCCATCTTCTGTTTCTCTTATTTTGTTTCAATAAGAAACACCAAATATGGTTGATGTTTTCGAATCAAATCTCGCAACATTCTCGCCGTCGCATAGTTTCCTATGCCTTGACAGTTCCACACAACTACCTTCATACCGGATCCCACCAAAAGAGAGATTAAACAGAGCACTGTAATTTTAACAATCAGTCGTAAGGAGAACTAGAACAAGGGAGGCTTTTGGCAATCGCTCTATTAAATTTGAAAGGAAAAGCTTAGAAAAACAAAGAGAGTTTTCAACAGAGGAGAGGATTTTAATACACGAAAACAAGAGAAGAAAAAACAGATCTTTAATCTCAGGCGAGATTACAAGAACAAAACTCAGTCAAGAACTAAAAAGGCTCAGACGGCACTGTAGATAAGCTAACAAGGAGGAGGATGCTATGATTTTGCGGCACCAACTGGGTATTGCAGGATGTATGTTCAATGCATACAAATGTAATTTATATGGAGATGCCTGAATAATTCGATTCCCATAAAGACAAATTTGAGGAAAAGAGGTTGCCGAATAGACCAAAGCTGTGAAGTTTGCCAAGGGGATGAGGAAACGACTGAGCACTTGCTATTTCTATGTCCTTTTGTGAAGAGAATTTGGTTCGGATCAATGCTCTCATACAAACTAGTAGAGATGGGTTTTCAGTCATTCAAAGGGTGGTGGGAAGAGACATTGAAGCTATTAGAGAGCAACAATGTAGTCAAGGGAATGGAATATGTGGCTACCTTGTGTTGGCAGTTATAGAAGAATCAGAACAGGGTTGTCTTCCAAAAAATGAATGATGATCCGATGCACATAGTCCAAAGGGCTCAGCAGCAGTGGAAGGAATGGCTTGAAGCCAATGAACGGAAAGAAAGTAGAAACGGTGCTATGCGAAGAACAGAATCAAGATGGATCCCACTAGGTAGAGGAATAGTGAAACTTAATTGTGATGCTTCCTTTAATGCACAAAAACAGGAAGCCCAAGTTGCATTTATATGCAGAGATAATAGAGGTGGGGTTATACAAGCTCAAGCGAAGAAGATAAGATGCAGTTTAGTGCTAATAGCTGAAGCCACAGCTGTCAAAGAAGGGATGAACTACGCCAAAAGTAGAG
>CATIWK010332420.1:0-14130 GCA_949634005.1 Mallotus japonicus | reverse complement strand
TATAAGTAGACATGAGTATTCACATAAGCATGGATTAATCATTTAAACAAGTTAAGAACATAGCAAATACATGAAACACTAAAATACTAGGCATTGTACGTGTGTCAGATACAGAAGATATACAAGAAATATACCAAAAATTTACTAAAATGAATTAGAATCATGCAGGATTTTGGGCAGGAGGCGATCGCCTCTACGTGAAGAGGTGTCGCCTCCTCAACAAAACACAATTAGCACAGAAAACTACAACTCCTTAAGTGCTAAGTAATTTATTTATACATGCAAATAAATGTAAACTAGGGACATAAAACTTAAAAATTCACATATTCAAGCAATCATATTTTCATATAACATCAAATAAGCAACAAAGTACCAAAATAAATCAAAAATCAAACAATTGATGCTTTTATATGAAAATAAGACTTTGAAATTCAAAGGTGAGAATCCTTACTGAATGAAAAAAACTTCTGGAGCTCTTAACTCAGCCCTCAGAGCTTTGTTTAATAGTTTGAATGCAAGAAGTCCTCTTCCTTCTCAAGAAATTTGATCCTTAAGCTTAAATTCCTCCTCTTTCTCTCTTTGTTTCTCTCTTGTTTTCCCTTCTTTTCCTTAAGAACATTTTTCTCTCCATTTTCTTTTTTCCTTTTCTCTGAATAATGGCCAAGAGTCCTTAAAAAAATCAGGCTTAAGCTCCTATTTAAGCCTCTCTCTCTCTCTCTCTCTCTCCAATTTCCCAAAAACCCAAATCCATTTTCCACCTAGTATTTTCCATCATTACTTCCTCTTTTCCAGCTGATTTTTGCCTTAAAAGTCTTTGTTTTCGTTCAAAAATGCAGAGGAGAAGAAATGTGGTGGATTTTTGAGTTTAATGCAGTAATAAATAGCATTTATTGCTACAGGGGACAGGTGTGATGAGGCAACGCCTCATCGATGAGGTCACCTCAGCGATGAGGCGTCGCCTCATCAATGTCCAGGGTGAAGAGGTAGTGCCTCTTCGATGAGGCGATCACCTCTTGACCCAGGCCTGTTTTGGGCCAAACGCCCAAAAGGTCTGGGTTGGGCTTGATGTTTTGGCTTAGGATTGAAAGATTCGGGTTAGGTTCAAGCTTTCGGATCTATTCTAAGAAGATTTTGGACTCTTTTTACATTTAAGATACGGACTTTCTCATCACCGGGCTTTTGTTGCGGGCCCGAACTGAGGGTGTCTACAGTTTGCCCCCTTGGTTTTTCAAAAAGTAAATTTCTGAAATCAATTTTTTTTGAAAAAGCAACATGCATGTGAATGTGAGAACAACGTACCTGACCTTCAAGCCTCACTTGGGTCATCAGTTTCAGGAATTCAAACCCGAAAGGTTGAACTTTGATTTGAAACGTGACCGTATTCCTGGGGTTTTTCCTGGCCCGATCAGCCACTCACTATAAGTTTGGCGTAAACCCCATGCCTTTCTGATGCGAGCTTTACTCAGTAGAGAAGATAATGCGAGTTCCGAGCCTTTCTGACGCAAATCTCGACTTTGGAACGTAACCGTATTCCTCGGGTTTTCCTAGCCCGATCAGTTACTCATTATCAATGTGGTCCCGAGTTTTCCTGGCCCGAGCAATGTTTCTCATCATGATCCCGGGGACTCTATCAAGCCTGATCATCACTTTTCATCGAATCTCGGAAACTTTGTCAAGCCCGATCATCTCTTTTCTTCGATTTTTGGGAACTCTATCAAGCCCGATCATCTCTTTTCTTTGAATCTCGGAAACTCTATCAAGCCCGATCATCTCTTTTCTTCGAATCTCGGGAACTCTATCAAGCCCAATCATCTTTTTTCTTCGAATCTCAGGAACTCTGTCAAACCCGATCATCTCTTTTCTTCGAATCTAGGGAACTCTGTCAAGCCCAATCATCTCTTTTGGTTGTTGCTTCGATCAAAACCCTCCAATTCTCTATAATTTTGATTTCGGGATGCACCCGAATGATGAAACAAAGAATCTTCTGCTTCCTCATATTTTCCAATTTTCTTGATTTTTTTTTATTTTTTTTAAGGTCCCGCCGAGGACGCCTATGTGGTGGGCCACTTGTCCTTCAGCATAATAGGCTTCACCCTAACTTTCACTTTTCTTTTTTCATAAGCTTTCCAACTTTGCCCCTCCCTTTTCTTATATAAACCTTCTTTTCTTTTCTCAAAAGATTCACTTTCACCTTTCCTCTCCTTTCGAATTCTCTCAACTTCCTTTGCACTTTTCTCGACTCTTATCGACATGGATGCCGCACGAACTCCAGATTTGCCAGTATGGGATTGGGTTGCACCCCCATTACATCCTACACGCTCCTTCAGACTCTCTACGACTGACGAGATTCCTCTTTTGCTAAGTTTGCCGATCCATATTTGCGGATTGGCTACTGGAGAGGTATATATCCATTTTCTTCAATTTTTGCTGTAAATAGGATTAAATAACATCGGGTTATTGATTAGGAATGCATGTTTAATGATTTAACCGAGAAAAAAATTGATTAAATGCATGAAATTACGAAAATTGCAAATTAGGTGTCAAATGCCGACACGAAGAGGCGTCGCCTCTTCGGTGAGGCGATTGCCTCACCGATGAGGCAATTGCCTCACCGATGAGGCAATTGCCTCCTGAGAGGAGGCGACACCTCTTCAATGGTCTGGCGAACCTCAGAAGGTGATCGCCTCCTGGAGAAGAGGCGATGCCTTTACAATGGGGCGATCGCCCCTTCGACAGTGATCTAGGAAAAAATTCTAGATTTTAATGCATGATCAAATTCAACTTCCTGTTTCATCTTGTAGATGGATTCCCATACATTCAAAGGTGCTGGGAACTTTAGTGGTGCGCGGTCCTGGTATGACAGCATCCCCGGTGTGATCAGGGATAGGATTCGCGATATCGATTTTGAGCGTTTCATCCTCGCCCTTCCGAGTGAGAAGGGGCGTACAGACTACCAACCACTCTATGCACTGATCGAGAGGTGGTTTGAGACCACGCACATCTTCCATCTTCCTTTTGGTGAGCTGACCTTGGATCCTATCTCCTTTGCAGCTATTACTGGGATTCAGTGTGTTGGGGATTCTGTTCCCTTTGATCCGAGTATACACCGGATGGTTCTTGATCGTGTTGCTTATATTGAGCGGCTTTTGGGGATGGTTCCAGACATGAAGGGGACCCATACCATCATGATTGACTCGATCCGGAGCTATTACACAACATCGAGGGTGGCGGCTGCCACTTCTGGTCATCAGATCTATCAGGTGGTGAGAGCTTTCTTGGTTTACCTCTTCGGGATGACTTTATTTGCGGATATAGCGAGCTCTATTAATCTCATCTTCCTTCTACCACTTCAAGATTTGGATCTCGTTGCTACTTATGATTGGGGCAACTGCGCCCTCGCCTATCTTTACAGGAGCATGGATGAGATTGTACGAGGAGCTAGGCGATTTTGTGGTTTTTGGCACACCATTCTGGTATTCTCTTTTATCCTCTTCTTTGTTTATTTCACTAGTTGTTGCTGTCATTGCATTAACAACCTTCCTCTGACAGGTCTGGGCCTTAGAGTTGGAGCTGATCATTGGTATCAATCGAGTCATCGATACTCCTTTCCCTGCTTTGGCTTGATGGGGCCCAAGTCGTTCTTGGAAGAGACATTTAGCTTGAGTACATGTGCATCGAGAGCGTTTGAACACGCTAACCTTTGAGGAGCTACCTGACAAAGTGAAATTAATTAGTTAATGACTATATTTGTAAAATTAGCTTTACTTATCTTGTTTAAATCTTCTTGTAGCTACGTTCTGATTTATGGGGGCCTCAGGCTGAGTGGACTCCTGCCATGGCTCATTCCATCCCAAAGCTGGTGATGAGAGTTCTACTTCAAGGGCCTGATTGCAAAGTCTGGTACCTTGGTGAGAGGGTATTCCAGTGGTGTCGAGGCGCTAAGGTAAGACGACCACCTTTTTCTCCTCCTCGTGGACTTTTCTGGGCACATTTGCTAGAGGGGGAGTAGCTTGACCAGGCTCTCGTTGGAGAGGATGCGAGATGGTACTGTGAGAGGACCAGGTCTCGCTACATGGACTTTATGCGAGCTCATCTTTTACAGAGGGTGCCCCTAGCTACACCAGCATCTCAGGTAAGTGCACACTTAGGTCGAACATATAACTTTGTATTTACATTTGTTGTCTATTTCTTTACTAATTTGAATATCCTCAGGCACCGGTTAGAGGACCTGCTATTCGTGTTAGACCCACTCTGCAGGAAAGACCGTCTCAGCATCCCCGAGTTGAGCATATAGGCACCTCGGCTAGCGCACCACCAGCTGAGGATCCTTCCAGTTCCCAGTCTTAGATAGCGGTTGGCAGGCTGGCTGCTCCTCTCGACCTGATGGCC
This sequence comes from Mallotus japonicus, assembly GCA_949634005.1. Classification (NCBI taxonomy): domain Eukaryota; kingdom Viridiplantae; phylum Streptophyta; class Magnoliopsida; order Malpighiales; family Euphorbiaceae; genus Mallotus; species Mallotus japonicus. Next base: position 9,741 of record CATIWK010332420.1, on the reverse strand, counting down.
CGGTGTTGGCTACCTTCTGGTGATTTATCTCGCCAGTCTCTGACATTGGATGAGAGCATAGAGCCTGCTTTTGTCCCAGCAGCTGCTACTCATATAATTTCTTTCTCAACTTCCCTTTTTGAATTAACTTCCATAAAGACCTAGTATCAATAGCTTATTAATAACTCATTCCATTCATGCAGATTCCTCGAGATTAGGGTGAGTACATCTATAGACTGGTTGAGGCCCACCGAGACTACTTGATGCATGTTACATAACAATGGAAGGTAATGCATTTTCTATATCTTCATGTATGCATGCTTTCATGATTATTTACCTTTTCATTGCATTTTGGTAGGTTCGAGATGAGGCTAGAGTAGCAGCTCTCGAGGCCCAACTAGTTGCTCTTCAGGTTGATGATAAGGACAATGCTGGTAAGGATGAGACTGATGACGGAGAGGGCGAGGAGAACCCTGGAGATGGCGGCGATGCTCATGCTGATGATCCTTCCGATGATGATGGGGCAGATGACGATGATGATGGGGACGATGCTGGAGAGGATGAGGCTGATGACACCGATGATGATGGTGCAGATGATGAGTAGAGGAGTTCCCCTTGACGCTTTTTAGCATAGGATCCTAGATTAGGATTATTCTTTTGGACTTGTAGAGTTTCTAAGCTGTTTACAAAGCTAAATTTTGCTTTTAAAACCTCTATTTTGTTTTGCACTGAATGATGGAAACAGGAACAATTTGCATTTAATTCACATTTCATATCAGTAAAAGTACTATTTCATTTTGAAAAAAGGTTCACAGTACAATTTTCTGTAGAAATGTTAAAAGAAAATACAACCACTCTGCTACAGCTGCGTCGCCTCTTTGATGAGGCATCATCTCATTATGAAGAGGCGACAATAAATCGCCTCATCATTTTGATGCGTCGCCTCACCGTAAAGGCGATCGCCTTTTCAACCAGCAGCCAGCAGCTATAAAAATCCCAAATTCCGTTTTCAAATCCCTAACTCTCATTTTTGTGATTTTTTACACTTTCTCTGCCTGAATAACATCCCACACTCTTAAACATGACTGAAAGAAACCTAAAACAGTTGCAAACAATACTGAAAAAGCTTGGATGGTAAATCTTGGGCTATATTTGAACCATTTCACCTATCTATCTTCCGATCCATGCATGCAAGAAGAATCAATTTTTCATATTTGCATGTTCTTGCTCAATTTTGGGATTCTCAAAAACACATCTTCAGGTTCAATGTTGTCGAATTATGCCCCCTGCCTGAAGAGTTTGAAGCTATTCTGGGCTGTCAACTCGATTCTACCTGTCAGATTACGATCCCTCCTCTCGGAATCCCGGATATGCATTCTATTCAACTTCAGATGGCTAAGATGTTTGATCTTGCTCTCCAGTTCTCTCTTTGTCACATTTTCAACAATGAGGTTCTAACTAACTCTCTTCTAGAGGTAGTAGTGGCTATAGACAATAAAGGAATGCATTGGTCTCGGATGATGGCTCTATGCCTCTATGCTCAATTCCTGCTTTTATCTCCTTCAGGAAATTGTGACCTAAAGATTCTCTCTATCATCGACTAAGTAGAAATGGGTCTTAACCCTTTCCCGCTTATCCTAGCAGAAACCATTGTTGGCTTAGACAATTTTGTAAAAACAAGATGATTCTCTAGAAGTCCTTTGTTGCTGGAGGTTAACTCTCTTCCTCCTTTCTTCATTTACTGGTTTTCTGCCACTTTTCTCATTTTTCATTATCTGTATTCATAATCTGCATAGGCATGGTTTCATGAGAAACTGAGATTGCTGGAATCTCCTAGGGATGTTGCACGTTATAGGGCTAAGCATTGTTGCACTCGGCAGCTTCATCCTATACTAGAAAACATTCAGAGCTGGCTGGCCACTTTCCTTGATACTCTGATACAGTGGATGTGCCCGTGGTGGAGACTGTAGTATGTGACTATTCGGAGCTATACGTACTGTGTTCCAGTGGCTGGTCTGCATTTTGCTACTTTCTACAACCCTGCAAGGCTTTGCAGACAGTACAGACAGAAACAACTGATCCCTGAGCTTGTGCATGAATTTGAACCGGGTCCACTCACTCAGAACTTTCTAGAAAACCTGACTGTAACTTGTCCTCGAAGAATCATTCAGAGGGGCATCGACTACAATGGAGATCTATCTACTGATGACCAGTATAAAGCATGGGTTCAAATACAACAGACGGAAAAAGATGATTTCATCATCAGCAGGAAAACAAGGTCGTTGCAAGCATCTAGTGCACAGGGTGTTCAAAAGAAAAGAAGACAAGAATAGTTTATGTAATTTAGTCTTTATCTGCTTTTTGTTGAATGAAATTTCCTTTTAGTTAAACAGTGTGTAGTAAAGCATTTAATGCAACGTTTAATAATAACAAAGGCAATCCATTCCATTTAAATTATGCACAAAGCGAGAATACATTTTGCTTCTTACATATCTCCTATTGTTAATCGGCTTGCCCTTGTAAGTTTTCCAACTAACTATTTTTTACTCTCTCTTTCCTTTTACATGTCCTTTATTTTTGCCTGGACCGCCTCTTTCAAGGTTTTCAATCCAGCAGGATTTTTTAATTTTCTCATTTTTTTAGTCTCTAACTTTTCCCTAGGCAGCCCCATTTTTGAGGTTTTCTCCCTAGCGAGACTTCACAGAAAGTACTTCTTCAATTTGTCTAGGTTGATGGGCTCTTTGAATTCATTGTCTTCCAGATCGAAAATGACAGCAGCACCCTTGGAGAATAGTTTCTTCACTAGATACGGTCCTTCCCAGTTCGGCTTGAACTTTCCTCTCGGATCTATCATTAACGGCCTGGTCAGTTTTAAAACTAAATCACCCTCTTTGACTTTTCCAGGCTTAATCTTCTTGTTGTAAGCCCGAGCTATTCTCTTTTGGTACGATTGAGTGTGATACTTAGCTTTCAGCCTCCTTTCATCCAACAAGGTCAACTAAGCTAGCCGACTCTCTACCCACTGGTATTCAAGAATCTTGGACTCCAAAAGTACTCTCAATGACTGGATCTCGACTTCTGCTGGTAGCACTACCTCACATCCATAAACCAAAGAATAAGGAGTAGCTCCAGTTGAAGTTCGAGTCGTGGTCCGATATCCCCATAATGCAAACTGTAGATAATAGGCCCAATCTTTATAATTTTCTAGCGTTTTAGCCAAAATCCTCTTCACATTCTTGTTTACAGCTTCTACAACTTCATTGGCTTGAGGTTGATACGGGGATGACCTGTGATGCTCAATTTTAGATTATATTCTTTTCAATGAACCTCGCCATCTGCTTTGATCCGACAATGATGTATGATTCTGCTTCGACCCACTTAGAAAAGTAGTTAATAGCCACCATGATGTATCGATGACCATTCGACGCTTTTAGCCTTACTTCCTCGATAATGTCCATTCCCCATACTACAAATGGCCATGGAGAAGTCAACCCCTGAAGTTCTATTGAAGGCAGATGACTAATATCACCGTATGCCTGACAGTTATGACATTTCTTCACAAATTTTATGCAATCCGTTTCCATTGTTAACCAGAAGTAGTCTTGACGTGCTATCTTCTTAGCTAAAACTGTTTTGTTCATATGTGGGCCACATACACCTTCATGGATTTCTTCTATAAGCTTCTGGGCTTTGTCCTTATTTACACACCTCAGATGAACCCCCGTGGGTGCCCTTTTATACAGCATTCCATTGTGACTGATAAATTGCCGAGACAACATCCTGAGAGACATCCTCTCTTTTCTATCAGCATCTTCAGGAAACTGCCCTGTTTCTAAGTATTGCTGTAGATTGTAGAACCATGGTTTCTCTGTAGAGTCCACTGGCATCACCCTTATCTCTTCATAATAAAGGATTCTAGATTTGACAAGAATGAGAGGTTTGACGGTAGTTTGCTCCCTTTCTTCCCACGTCAAAGCTAGAGTGGCCAAAGCGTCTGCCATTTGATTCTCTTCTCGTGGCAAATTCACAAACTTGCATTAAGTGAAAGAGAATAGGATAGTAATTGAATAATCCTAATACAGCTTAAGTTTATCTTCTCTCACCTCCCACTGATTGGAAATCTATTTCACCACTAGCATAGAATCTCCGTACACCGTAACTTCTTCTGCCCCTACTCTTCTGAGCGCTTCTAGACTATAGATGCAAGCTTCATACTCAGCTTGATTGTTGGTAGCTTCGAATTCTAATCTTTTCGCTATCGGGATCATTTCTCCTTCTGGTGAGATCAAAATTACACCAATACCAGCTCATTTACTATTAACAGCTCCATCAAAGTACATTGTCCATGTCTGGATTTTTATTGCCACTAGATGCTCGTTTGGAAACTCCAATTCCCATTCTTATTCATCATTGATTGGATTCTGAGCCAGGAAGTCTGCCACTGCTCTTCCTTTTATCACCTTCTTTGCTACATAGTCAATGTCAAACTCAGTAAGCAGAACTAGCCAACAGGCTAATTTCCCTGTAAGGGAGGGTGTTTGCTGAAGATATCTTAAAGGATCACACTTAGAGACTGCTTGAATCCTATAAGACTGGAAGTAGTGTCGAAGCTTCTTCGTTGCCCATATCACGGCTAAACACGTCTTCTCTACGAGACTATAGTTAGACTCATAGGGAAGAAGTTTCTTGCTCAAGTAGTAAACTGCGTGCTTGACCTTTCCATTGCCTTCCTGAGCCAACATTGCTCCCAATACCTCTTTTTTAATTGCCAAATAAAGAATCAATAGTTTGTCCGGCCTCAGTGCTTATAGAACTGGAGGATTCATCAAGTAATTCTTGATGGTTTCAAATCCTTGCTGACACTTTTCATCTCAGATGATTGGCTAATTCTTCTTTAGAAGCTTGAAGATCGGCTCACAGATTGTAGTCAGCTTGGCAATGAACCTACTGATATACTGCAATCGCCTGATGAACCCTCTGACTTCTCTCTCAGTCTTTGGTGCAGGCATTTCTCTGATTGCTTTGACTTTGTCAGGATCCACCTCTATTCCCTTCTGAATGACGATGTGTCCCAGTAATTTTCCAGAAGTAAACTCCGAAAACACACTTCTTTGGATTCATCCGAAGATTGTACTTTTCAGCCTTCGCCAGGAACTTATCAAGAGCCTTGAAATGTCCTTCTTGCGTTAGAGACTTCACCATCATGTCATCCACGTACACTTCGATCTCTTTGTGGACCATGTCATGCAACAGAGTAGTAGCCATCCTCTGATAAGTAGCTCCTGCGTTCTTCAATCCAAATGGTATGACTGTATAGCAATAAACACCTCATTCAGTGATGAATGAAGTTTTTAGCTTATCAATCACTGCCATCATGATCTGATTGTAACCAAAGAAGACATCCATAAAGGAATACATAGCGCTGGAAGCCGCACTATCAACTAGAGTGTCGATATGTGGCAAGGGAAAATCATCTTTGGGACAGGCCTTATTCAAATCTCTGTAATCTACGCACATCCCGACCCTTCCATCCTTCTTTGGAACTGGCACAATGTTCGCCAACCACTGGGTGTCATCGACTACCTCCAAGAATTTCACCTTTAGCTGCTTTTCGACCTCTTCTTTGATCAAAAGAGCCCATTCTGGCCTTAATCGCCTCTTTTTCTGCTTTATAAGTGTAATGTGAGGATATGTGGGAATCGCATGTTCTGCGATCTCTCTGTCAATCCCTGGCATGTCCTCATAACCCCAAGCAAATACTTTTTATCTTCTTTTAATTACTTCTTTTATTTTCTCTCTCTCATCAGGAGTTAAGTCAGAAGCAAGAAGTATATTCTTTGGATTATCACATGTGCCTAAATTAAATGATTCAGTTTGTACTGAATTAATGTCAAACATATGTATGAAATGATCATCACACATAGTATAACCATTAGGCAAAACATCATACAAATAAGTAAAGTCAGAGTTTATTGCATTAACTTTAGAACAGAAAAGATCGTCATCAGAGTTAAACAAATTAGAAAAGGAAACTTCAAGGTCATCATAGAAAACATCTATGATTGACTTAAAAACAAAAGACTCAAAGCTACACTCCTTTTCTTAGTCATCAGCTTCTTTTGTCTCCTTTGCAGAGATGTCCTCTTCAGGTTCTGAAGACTGCACCAACTCTTCCACTACTGGCTCTTCGACAGCTGGTTCTTTGATCCCATTCATTTCTTCTGTAAAGATCTCAAATCTCGGGATCAATTTCTCTGATATCATCACTGGCTCGGGTTTGCCGGTGTAGGGGTAATTAGTGCCTTCTACTATAAATGTCTCCCACAGTGTCTGCTTTTTAGCCTTACCCTTTGATTTCTTCGACTTCTGATAACCCAATCCATGCTTCAAAATAGGGACTTTCAGCTCCACAAACTCCGATGGACCCTGCTAATTCTTCCCCAACCCCATTCCAGGTAGGAAGTTCATTTTCTTCATCATACTTGCTATCTTTGGGTTCAATTCATCTTCATAAATCATACAAACTTTGAACCCTGGGTTGATTAGGATTTCATTGGGTGTTAGCTTCAAAGCAGTAATGGCAGCTTCAGTCTCTACCGAGATGGTTACCACTTGACCTTCATATGGAAATTTTATTTTTTAATACAAAGTCGAAGGCACTCCTCCAAGGGGATGGAACCACGGTCTCCCAAGCAAGACAGCAAAAGTAACTGGAATATCAATTATATGAAAATTAACCCAAGACTCGATGGGTCCTGTTTTGATCAATACTCTGAAGGTTCCCTCCACAGGCCTTTTTGTATCATCATAGGCCTTGATGACTACCTCTGAAGGTTTCAAGTCTGCCACAGTTAGTCCCAGCTTTAGTAGGATCTTCAAGGGACAAACATTAATAGCAGACCCATTGTCTACCATTACACAGCAGGTGAGCTTTCCTTTCACTTCAGCCTTTATAAATAATGCTTTATGGTGATCCCTCCCTTCTAGGGGCAAATCCTCATCTGTAAACATCACAACACCTTGAGGACTCTCAGTCAAAGAATACACCATCTATTCAGGACTATGATTGATTGGAACTTTCTTGTTGTCTAAAGCCATCACTAGTGCCTCCCTATGGGTTTTGGAGTTCATTAGCAACTCCTAAACACTAGCGAGAGTTCTTTCATCTCTCTTGGCTTTGATTACTTCCTCATCTTTCTTCTCTGCATTCATGTCTTCATCCTGTAGCTTGACAGACTCTGCTTCTCCCACTTTCTCTTTAACCTTCCGAGTTGGAGGGATTTCTTTTTGTTTACTGGCTTTCCATAAATCAATTGGTCCATCCCCCTCCTCATCTGAACTCCAGATATCCAGAATACTAATTTTAAGATCCTTGACCTATTAATTGGAGTTCAAGCTTTCAGTTTTTGGTTTTGAGAGTGTAGGGGTAGGGGTAGTATCAACAAAGGAGTCAAAAACTTCTTCCTCTGTCAATCCTGTGTTTATCATCATGAGGTGTGGATTTGGTGGTGGCATGTTGCTGTAATTTGGTAGGGGGTTATTTCTAGTATTTGGTTTATGGGTTTCAGGGTCTGTGATTTTCCCTGAATCAATCAGGTCTTGAATCTCGTATTTCAGGCGACCACAGTTATCAGTATCGTGGCCAATGGTTTGGTGGTACTTACAGTAGAATTTAGGATCAGCGTTTGGGAATGGAGGTCTTTGGGGCAAAGGTCGTAGCAGATTGTTCTCGATTAGCTTTTCAAGAACCTTGGAAAGAGGTTTCCCTAGGTTGGAGAATCTGCGAGGCTCTCTGACAGCATTAATCTGGACATTATGACTCGGACCAATACTAGTGCTAGATCCACTCCCTTCTTTACCCACAGATCTTCCACTGAAAGACTTCCTCTCTTGTGTCAAGTCAGATTCTTTCTGCACTCCGAACCAGTATAGCTCCTCAAAATTCCTAATCCCTAAGTCCTTAAGCTTCTTGGATAATAGAAGCACACATCCCTCGATTGCTATCACAAGTTGATCACTTTCGGAAGGTCGATGCTTCATTTGCGCTAGCTTTGCTCTCCATCGGATCAGGAAATCGGCAAAGGGTTCGTTGAACTTTTGCCTGATATTCTATAAATCTCTTAGAGATGCCTCCATCTGAATGTTGAGGCTATACTGTTTGACAAATGCAGCACACAACTCCTCCCAATCAGCTTAGACATAAGATTCTAATGAATAATACCATCTGATCGGTGCTCCCTCAAGAGACAGAGGAAACTGCTTAACAATCTGAGACTTGTTCAAGCTAGTTGTTCTCATATAAGTCGCATACTATTTGAGGTGTAGATGGGGATCTTCGATACCGGTAAACTTCTTCATATCAGGGAATCTGAACTTCCGAGGTAGAGGGTCATCGTCTTCACCCAGACTCAAATTAGAGTAATTAATTGGAGCGTCAATACCCTTCTTTTTCATCTGTAATTGCATTTGAGCCATAGATTTAACAAGATCTTTGGCCCATTCTGGTTTTTTCGCATTCTCTGGAATATCCACGGATGAATTTTTGGTTCAGCTAACAAAGTTTCCTGATCATCATCTAATTGCTGCCTCCCAAAATCCTCGGCATTAAGATCAAAAGGTTGTGGTGGAGGTACAGGTGCGGGTGCAGGTAGTTCTTGCCTCGTTGAACTCATTTCTGCCATTATCTCTCTTATGATAGTCCTGTTCTGTTCTGCTATCTCTATTTTGAACTTTTCCAGATCAAAACTAGGCGAAGCTGATGCTGTTTCTTTCGACATCTTGATTAACCGGCCGGTGTTAGAGCGGGTCCACGTGGATGATTGGTCTAAATCTATGTCTACAAACACTCACGATCAGAAACATGCATAATGTGTATGCATGATATGCAGACTCTTGAAAGAAAAAAGTAAATATTCTATTTACATGTAACACATATCAAAAGACAAAACTCTTCAGAATGAAATCTCCACCCTTATTTCTTCCACACACGTATTCATGGCGAGTTCCTTTTCTTAGGATTGTTGGTCTGGTTCTGATTATCAATAGGGGATAACAAAACTGTCGTATACAAAGAAACTCTCAGAACGATACGAACAAGTAACAAATCTTTGAATAAAGCCAAAGTTCATTTTGATGGGCCAAGTTTCAATATTAGGAGCCTACTTTGTCAAGATCCATTTTGGAATGGGCTAAAAATGGGTATGAGAGGCCCATTTTTGACAAGGTTTGCTCATAATGGAGTTGAATAGGCATGAGAGGCCCACTTGGATAAGGTCCATTTACAAATGGGCTATAATGGGCTTGAAAGGCCCACTTTTAATGTAATCCATTTGTGAATGGGCTTGGGCTTTATAGCAAGGTTTGTTATATGGCACAATACACATGCATTTGGAAAATCTTAGTGGAAATTTCTAAGTCATTACATAAGCTTGGTCAAGGGTAATAAGCTACGACTCCCACAACTATATACCTCCATTACGTCTCCCCACTCAAGGGTCCATGCGACGTGGATAAGTACGTGCTGTGAGTGGTAATAGGTAATATTCCACCACCAGGTTTGAATGAAACACAAGTAGCGAAGTATGGACCATTACCGGTTTATTTAGGGACTGATGTGCATACTGTGTGATCATGTGTAGTGAATGCAATAATATGCAAAGGAAATAATTTAATAACCAAGGATGATAATTTACAAAACACTGGAATTAGTTTCTCTATCCCCAGTAGAGTCGCCACTATAGGCGGCGGGGTTTAGTGCGCGCC
>CATIWK010332316.1:0-14681 GCA_949634005.1 Mallotus japonicus | reverse complement strand
TGTAAAAATAAGGAAATTGGGTTTAATTTGCACAAAAAAAGGAAAAAGGAACAAAAATGAATTTAATCCTAAAAGGTAAGAATAGAGTTATTTTAAATTCTTCTAGAACAAAGAAAGCTTTTTAAGATAAGGACTAGCCTTAAAGTGATAAGGAAGAAATGTTATCTAACCCTTTTAAGACAAGAAAAGCTTTAGGATAAGATAAGGATTAGAACCAAACAAGATATGACTAAATCTAGCAAGATAAGGATATAATCTACTAAAGATTTAATCTTATCCATAAAGACATCCCTAACAAACAAGGAAAAACGAATTTGTGCAAAAGAAACCCAAGAAAAAATAAATTTTGTAACTTCAAAATTCAAGATTTATGATCTTGAATCAAAATTTGATCAAATAACTTAAAAAAAATTCAAGAAAACCATAAATTTGATCAAGAAAATAAAGAATACAATTAAAGAAAGTTAAAGAATTCAAGAAAACTTATAAGAACACTAAAGATTTTAAAGAAACGACCAAATTCTTCTTTTCTTTTCTTTTCTTTTCTTTTCTTTCTCTTTCTTTCTTTTTTCTTTTTTTTTAATATGGTCGAAACTTGATGCAAGACTTTAAAGAAACAACTAAACGGAATTAAAGATGATAAAGAATGATGCAAAAGTGAATTTGAACAAAATAATATAAGAATGTTGATGAAACTAATGAAAAGGGGTAGAAGAAGAGAACACAAAGAACGATAAATGAATTAAAACAAAAAAGAGATATATAGCCTAATTCTTAGAGCTAAAGCTTTGATATCAAATTGATGCAAACTATGTTTATGTAACAAATAAAACCCGCAACAATCTATTAATATCCACACCTTAGATCATCCAAGAAACAATTTAGGTGGAAACTAGAACCCTTAATTATCTAACAACTAAGAACTCTTGCTATCAGGAAGTCACGACAATTAGATATGGATGTTCTAATTGATAAGACAAGTGAACTATCTAACAACCTATTTTGTTTAGAAAGTTCAAAGAATAAAACTCTAAGAATATTGAAGAAAAATTCGTCACTTTGATTTAATTGATGAAAATGGTCACTAAAATAGGCTACAAAATAAACTATTTATAAGAATTTTTAACCTTAAACCTAATATAAAACAATTCCTTGAAAGATAAGGATAATAAACCCCTAAAAGATAAGAAAACAAGTTCTTAAAGATAAGGAATTATTTTGCTTTCCAACTAAGCTAAAGAAAAGTAATCTAACTAAAAACAAACACTTCTAAAACATTTTGGATAAGGAACACATCCAAATTCATTTTTAACACTACTAGGACTAAATAACACATAGTTGGGCTTCCTCTTGGGCTTAGAATAAGTGTAGCTACTCCTTTGGGCTTAATGCACTGAAATTGGACACAATAATATTACTTAGGCCTAAATCTTTAATTTGCACCAAATGAGTAAGCTTTGGACCAAAATGAACTCCATGTGCTCCAAATGGATAAGATTGATTCAAATTTGTACTTTAAGCCCATATTGCTTGAATTGGTGTATGTAATGGTTCCTTTATCTTCTTAGCACTTTCCTATGTGATTGGAACACCATCATAAGTCAAAGGGTCTTCAATCCTTATTGGATTAGGATTCATTGTTACATCTTGAATCCTTGTTGGATTAGGATTCCTTATTACATCTTGAATCCTTGTCGGATTCATGTTCCTTGTTGTACTAGGATTGTCATTACTATCATGAATCCCTTTTGTACTAGGATTCTCATTTGAGGAAGGGCATATACTACTACATAATAACCTTGAAAATCCTCACTTATTTACACTAAATACTAACCCTAAATGCCTATAAATAGAAGCTTTGAGGAAAGCTTTAGGGGGCTTTTAACCACTTCTAAATGGAGAGAAAATTCCAACACAAAAACCAAGATAGATGCCCAAAATTCTCTCTAAAAAAACCTTAAAGAATTAGAAAAATTAGGGAAAATAAAGAGAAATTGTGCCAAAATTATGCTAGCCCTAACTTCTCTCTATTTTCTTCTCATTCCTTTCAAAAATGCCAAAGCCAAACACCCAAATTCACAACCAAGCTCTAGTAAACTCATTCATCTTAAATCAAAACTAAATTCACACATAAACTCACAAAATACCACATTGAAACTTTTAATTCCTACTTTATTTCTCTTCAATCAATTGTTGTTAGGCTAAACACTTTCTAGAACATCATATTCATTGATTCTCATCTCAATTCTAGGTTTGGGGCTTTGAATTTAAGTTTTGAAGGTAAAAAGTTACAAATTCGCACTAATTAGAGATGAATAGCCAGATTTGGCCCATGAACAGCCAAATCGGCTATTCATGCTTTAAATCCAACTATTAGTGGCCCTCAGTTTGGCTATTAATGAGCTAAATCTGGCTCTTTAGGCTCCTATTATGGCCATTCATCCCTCTGTAGTCCAAATGACTCCAATTATGGTTTTTAGGGTTCTCAAGGGTTCACACTTGCTTGAGCATGATTCTAACCCTTCCCTAAGATCCTAGGATGATGGAATTGAATTATTTTAACATTATTTTTATTGATTTTCTATGTGATTTATGTTCTATTTTGGTGATTAATTCATGTTTTGGTTTGTGATCAACTTGTATTTAAGTCTAGGTGTTGTTAATGAGTGTTTTGTTGCTTTGATTGCTGATTTATCACTACATTAGCATTGTTTGTTCAATTTATATTCTAATTTTGGTTTTTATCATTTGTGAGTCATTTTGGTTGTATTTTTTTAATATGAATCTCAATTTGTGCATTTTGTGAAGTTGTTCCTAATTTATGAGTCTTAATTTGCAATTGTTATGTTCTAGGCCTTTGTTGCTGTAATTTGTGATTCGAACATCTTATTCATGTGTTTTGCTTTCGATCTTAGAGTCTTGTGAGTCTTAATTTGCATATTTTATGTTTAACTTAACATTTTTTTAATGTATTATTGATAGCTTGTGAGTCAATCTAGCTTCTAAATGCAATTTAAGTATATTTAAGGTCTATAGTCTAATTAGAGTCTTAATCTCTGTTGTTTATAGTCTCTATTTACCAATTTCATATTTAATGTTGTTTTCTTGACTCCACTAGCTTCTCTTTACTCTTATTCAACCTATACTATATTATAACTACTATACTACATCAATTTTCTACTTCTCCCTATATTTCTTTTGCATTATTGCATTTTTATGCATTCATGTGCTTTTATGCATATCACTTGCTTGATGCATATCATTATCATATGTGTGCTCTTTCTTAGAATCTCTAGATGCATACTTGTATACTTTTCGGCTTGCATCACTTGCATACTTGCATGAATCCTAAAATTGCATCACATTGCATGCTTCCCGGCTTGCATCTGTTGGGTTTCTATGTACAAACATGTTCAAAAATTAAAAATTTTAATCATGAAACCCTTATAAGATCCATATACTCATGACACCTCTATTAAAACAAAACACATAACCTAACAGTGATCGAAAATCATCCTTGTCAGAATGGAAGCTAGCATCTATGTAACTATTTACAACTAGCTTATCTTCCTTCCCACCATACAGTAAAAATACATCCTTAGTCATTCTTAAATACTTAAGGATATTCTTAACTGCTATTAGGTGACTCTCACCTAGGTCTGACTGGTATCTACTCGTTATGTTTAAGGCATATAAGACATCTGGTCAAGTGCAGAACATGGCATACATGATTGCTCCAATAGTAAAAGCATTTGGAATTTTACTTATGCAGTCTTGCTCATCTTGTGTCATTGGACATTGAGTCTTGCTAAGACTAATGCCATGGGACATTGGCAAGAACCCTTTTTTAGATTTTTGCATACTAAACCTATTCAGTATCTTGTCAGTGTTAATGCTTTGACTTAAGCCAGTAAGCCTCTTAGATCTATCTCTATAGATCTTGATGCATAAAATATAGGCAGCTTTACCTAAGTCCTTCACTGAGAAACAATTCCCTAACCATGATTTAAAATTTTGTAGAGTAGGAATATCATTTCCAATGAGCAATATGTCATCAACATATAGCACTAGAAAAACTATTACACTCCCACTAACCTTATTGTAAATATAAGGTTCATCTTCATTTTTAATGAATCCAACTCCTTGACTACTTCATCAAAATGAAGAATCTAACTCCGAGAAGCTTGCTTTAGTCCATAAATGGATTTTTAAAGCTTTCAAACCTTTCCAAAATTCTTAGGATTGACAAAACACTCTAGTTGTGTCACATACACATCCTTAATTAGGTTTCCATTAAGAAATGCCATTTTGACATCCATTTTCCATATCTTATAATTATAGTATGCGGCTATGGCAAGGAGAATTTGAATGGATTTAAGAATAGCAACTAGTGAAAAGGTTTCATCATAGTCTATACCATGTATTTTCTTGAAACCCTTTGCAACTAGTCTTGCTTTAAAGGTATGCACATTACCATCCATGTTAGTTTTCTTTTTGAGAACCCATTTGCACACAATAGTTTATAAACCATCAGGTGAATCAATCAAAGTCCATACTTGATTATTATACATGGATTACATTTCTGATTTCATAGCTTTTAACCATTTCTTAGAGTCAGGATTATCCATGGCCTCTTGGTAGGTTGTGAGCTCACATTGATCCACAATCATCACATCATTATTATCTGTTAAGAGAAATCCATATCTCTTAGGGATATGATGCATCCTACCAAACCTCCTAGGACATTGTGATACTTGTGTAGATTCAACGGTTGCTTGTTGATCTAGTTGAGGTTCCATATATGGTTTAATTGTTATTTTTTGGTTCTTAAATTTCTTCAAGTTGTACCTTACTCCTATTGGTTCCTTTGGAAATGTATTCCCTTTCCAAAAAGACACCATTCTTATCAACAAACACTTTATTTTCAAAAGCATTGTAAAAGTAATATCATTTTGTTTCTTTAAGATATCCCACTAAAAGGCATTTGTCTAATCTGGGTGCTAATTTATTTGAAATTTGACACTTCACATAAGCCTCACATCCCAAAATCCTAAGAAAAGATAAATTAGGAGATTTCCCATTCCACATCTCATATGGTGTCTTTTTAACTACCTTTGATGGAACTCTGCTTAGTATGAATATAGCAGTTTGTAGAGCATACCCTCAAAAAGGAGATTCAAAGATCTGACTGACTCATCATATATCAAACCATATCCAATAAAGTTCAATTTCTTCATTAAGACACACCATTCCATTGTGGTGTTCCTGGTAGAGTTAATTGTGAAATTATTTCACAATCTTTAAAATGATTAGTAAATTATTGGCTTAAATATTCACCACCTCGATCAGATCTTAGAGCTTTAATATTCTTGCTAAGTTGATTTTATACTTCATTTTTGAAAATCCTGAACATTTCAAAAGATTCAGATTTATGTTTCACTAGACAAACATAGCCATACCTACTGAAATCATCTATGAAAGTAAAGAAGTACCGAAAATCTCCTATGGCAGTGGAACTTAATGGACCACATACATCATAATGTATAAGGCCCAATAAGTCATGAGCCCTCTCACTATATCTAGTAAAAGGTCTCTTAGTCATTTTTCCTAATAAATAAGATTCACAAGTTTCAAATGATTAAAAATTAAATGAATTCAAAAGTCCATGTTGGTGGAGCTTTGATATGTGTTTCTCATTTATATGGCCTAACAATGCTAAAGATAGGTTATGGTTAAATCATTAGATTTAAACTTCTTTATATCAATGTTATAGATAAACTTTTCATTAGTGTCTTCAATGTCTAAAATATAGAGACCATTAGTTCGTGGAGCATATCCATAGAAAACATCATCATGATAAATAGGGCATTTATTATTCCTAATAATAACTCAAAACCATTCTTGTCCAAACAAGAAACAAAAATGATATTCCTGCTTATAGCAGGTATATAATAACAGTTTTCCAAACTCAAAAAAATCCACTAGGCAAAGTTAATTCATAAGTTCGTACAGCTAAAGTAGCAGCTCTCGCTCCATTTCCAACTCGTAGGTCCACTTCGCCTCGAGCCAAGATTCTACTCCTTTTTAGATCCTGCACATTTGTACAAATGTGAGATCCATAACCGGTAACTAATGCTTAAGAATCAGAAGTAGATAATTGACTTCTATAACATGAATACCTAAAGAGGTTGTCATACTACCCTTATTCTTCTGCAGATCATCTAGATAGAGCTTGCAATTTCTTTTCTAGTGGCCCAACGTATTGCAGAAAAAGGATGTTCCCTCCTTAGGTGGTTGTGCTTGGGGTATAGGTTTAGGCTTGGGCTTGGGCTTAGGCTTCTGAAAGCCTTTGGAAGCCTTAATCTTGCCTTTACCCTTTCTTGTCCTTTTCATACATTTCCCTTTATCAACCATTAGAACATCCTTAGTAATCTTGATGTTCTTTTTAATAGTCTTAAGCATCCCATGCAATCCAGAAACAGTTTTTTCCATACTATGCATGTTATAGTTCAGAACAACCCCATCATAAGTTTTGGGTTAAGAATGGAGAATAATATTAATGGCCAATTCTTACTTGATCTTAAGACCAAGCCTTTCCAGATGTTCAAGATGACCCTTCATCTTAAGAGCATGAGGACTTATCGAGCTGCCAGTAGTTAATTTGCAAGAAAGCAATGCCTTTATAGTGCTAAACCTTTCAATTCTAACTTTCTCTTGGAATATTTCTTTGAGATGGCCTATTATGGTATAGGCATCCATCTCCATTAGTTTTTTTATGCTCTTATTCCATGCTTCTAAGCATGAGGCAGGTGACATCAACTAAGTCATTAAGATTCTTACTATAAGCATCCTTTTGAGCTCTAAGAGAATTAGCAGCTGGTTCATCTAGGATAGGTTGATCAAGAATATGTTCCTTTCTCTTCTGCTTAAGATCAATTATTCAATTTTTGTACCAGTCAAGGAAATTAGTCCCATTAAGCTTGTCCTTCTCAAGGATCAATCGCAGTAACAAATTAAATGTAGTGTTTAATGCCATTATCTATTATATATATATATATATATATATATATGCAATGTACTTAATATTTTATTAAATTATTTCAATAAGGCATAATTATAAATCCCACAAATTCACTCAAATTAATAACCCTCAAAGTTATTTTGTAAATTTTGGTAGGCCAAGATCCATATTTCACCGTACTCTAAGTAAGCTTTGGTTTATCGTCTAAAGTATGGCTATTTAGGTAGGTAACCCTTATCAATTATGTCTCATGTAACTCTTGGAAAGATATGGGATTTGACATCACATGTCCTGGCTAAAAATCCCATCTAATGCCCTAGCCCTAAAACCATTTTAATAACCTAGTTAAGTTAAACCATTTCAAACATTCGGATAGCACCGTTATCTGACTTGCCTTCCTAAGATGACTTAATACACCCTATTTTGGCAGACCCATTTATAGTAATCCAGGGCTTGGCAAGTGTTTGAATTTATAGGGGGCATTATAATGACTTAATATTGAATGAGGGTTCCTTTTATTTTAACTTATGTGGTTATCTTGTTGCATCACATACATAGCATCATATACATAACATAATAATAATAAAGTACACGTGAAATAGCATGGCATAAATCTAGAATAATCTTCATAAGCGAATATGAAGATCAATAGTCAATCCTAAGTAATAAGACATCTTTCATCTTGAGCCTTTCACCTTAGATCTCCATTATGGCCTCCACATTAGATCTCCATATATACATATATGTATATATATATATATATATAAGTACTTGTTGAAGAAGGCTGTGTAGAATTCTTGCCAAGTGTTGATGGAGTTGGGTGGAAAGCTTGTAAACCACCTCTTTGCCCTATCCATCAAAGAAAATAGGGAGAGGATCATCTGGATTGCTTCAGGCTGCACTCCATTCATCTTGAAGGTTAAGTAATATTCTAAAATTGGGTCATGTGAATGCAAAGTTGGATGTTTTAATAAAAAAGATGGACAAGAGAGGATGAGAGCTATAAGGGATTATATGAGTCCAAATGTCAAAGGTGACCAAACTCCAACTCTGAGGCTAACGGTTGCAGCAAACAACTTCGAGATCAAGCCCGTCATGATCCAAATGATCCAAAATTCACAATTCAGCAGGTTACCACATGAGGATCCGATTGGTCACATGACCCGATTTTGGAATATTACTCAACCTTCAAGATGAATGGAGTGCAGCCTGAAGCAATCCAGTTGATCCTCTTCCTATTTTCTTTGATGGATAGGGCAAAGAGGTGGTTTACAAGCTTTCCACCCAACTGCATCAACACTTGGCAAGAATTCTATACAACCTTCTTCAACAAGTACTTCCCACCAGCTAAAGTGTTGAAGATCAGAAATGAAATCAACTTTTTTTTATCAAAGAAAGGATGAGAGCTTCTATGAGTGCTGGGTTTCATGATTATAATTTTTTAATTTTTACTGCGTGTTTGTACATGGAAACCTAATAGTGGAGCCACTTGTAATTTGATTAAATTGATTATATATATATATATATATATATAAGCAAGAAGTTGAAGACAAGAATAAGGAGCAATCAAAGCCACCACCAGTGAAACCTTATAAACCTCCAGCTCCATATCCTAAGAGGCTAAGGAAACAAGAACATGATCCGCAATTTGCAAAGTTTTTGGAAAGGTTCAGACACTCCACATCAATATGCCTTTAGTGGAATGTCTAGCTCAAATGCCAAGATACGCAAAGTTTTTGAAGAAGCTGATTTCTAGTGAAAAGAAGATACAAGAATTTGAGACAATTACACCTACTAAGAAGTGTAGTGCAATAATCTCAACTAAACTTCCTTTAAAAAGGAAGCATCCAGGGAGTCTCACTATACCATGCTCTATAGGAAATTTAAAATTTCAAAAAGCTTTATGTGATTCAAGAGCTTTTATTAATTTGACGCCTTTATCTATTTACAGGAAGCTTGGATTGGGTGAAACTAAGGCTACCAACATTTGTTTACAGCTTGAAGACAAAACTGTTAAGAAGCTGGAAGGCAATAGTGGAGGATGTGTTAGTAAAGACAAGAAAGTTCATCTTTCCAGTAGATTTTGTGGTACTTGACTTTGAGGAAGATGGGAATGTTCCTTTAATCTTTGGTGTGCCTTTTATGTACACTGCAAAAGCCATCATTAACGTGTATAATGGAACTCTCACATTAAGAGTTGGTGAAGAAAGCTATAATTTTGATGTGTACCAAGGTATGTTGCATCCTTCTGAAAATGATTTTTGTATGAGAATTATTGTGGTTGATGATTGTGTGAATAAAGTCCAACGAGGGAGGTTGACAAAATCTTGTGATTTGGAGAATATAGAGAAGAGTTTACAGGTACATTCTTTTGAAGAAAAAGGGTCTCTCAAACAATAAAACCCAATGACTCAATGTAAACTACCTTTAAACACAGAATCCATACCACCCTCTATCGAAAAATCACCAAAGCTTGACCCGAAACCTTTACCATCTCATTTGGGTTACACTTTCTTAGGAAAGAATGAGACATTGCTTGTAAATGTGAGGAGTAAGAAGTTTCATTGGTGAATTTATTAAAAAAAAGGATCAAAGATTGGAGAACAAGTGTTACAAAGAGAAATATAAAGAGAAAACAAAAAAGTGGCATGATGCAAATATAAGGAGGAAACATTTTAAGAATGGAGACCTTATGTTACTTTACAACTCGAGGTGGATATTGTTTCCAAGGAAGATTAAAACTAGATGCTCAAGACCATTTATGGTGACTCAAGCATATCCTTATGGAGCTATGGAACTATGCAAGACACAAGGAGAAAAGTTCAAGGTCAACATACAAAGATTAAAGTTGTATCATGGAGGCACATTGGAAAATTTTCACCAAGTATACTACTTGATGGATTCAATAAAGTGATAAGCATTATGGCCTAGCTCACGGACCTCAAAAAGAGCACTTCTTGGGGGCTCAACCAAGCCTGTTATTTTGTTTAATTTGATTTCTTTGTTAATTTTCTTTTTCATTTAATTTTCTTTCTTCATTTAGTTTAAAAATTCATGATTTTCCCCTCAACAAATGTTTTTTAGGAAAATGAAGATGAGGAGGAGCACTAGAAGTGTTTTGTAAGTTGAATAAATATGGAATATATATGTGTGATGTTATATGTGCAAGATGTTGAAAATAGCTTTATATTATGAAGAGGTCAGGTTACGTACCATGCTGCGCAGCCACGTGACCTGATGGTTGTTACTTGATGTTAAAATTCCACATTTAGGCACAGCCGTATGTATCGAAGTGATGCCTTTCATCTTAAAGATCTTTAAGAGAGCAGTGCACATAGTCGTGCGCCCTACTTGTCAAAAAGCTTCGAATTTTGCCCCATTTTCAGTAATGAGGACCTTGCATATTTTAAGTGTGTGTGTGTGTGTGGTGGGGGGGGGGGGAATTAAAATTTTTTCAATTTTAATTTTAATTTTTAATTTTTGATTTTCAATTAATTTTAGGAATTTGAATTTTTGAATTTAACATGATTGTGAGCTTGTCAACTGAGATGGAAGGTTTTGAAAGGAAATGTGAGGCAAAGATGGAGAAATTTCAAGCCTAAATAGATGAGCTTAAATAGAAAATTGTTCAAAAAAAAAAGGTCAAAAGGAGCCAAGTGAAGTTACAACAGAGTTCACGTTTCCATTCACCTCGCCTCTAAGTGCATCCAAATAAAGGAAGTACATTATTCTCTTCTTTTTGTTTTATATATTAATTTGCATTTTCACATGTTTGTTAGTTTTTCTTGGAATAATTTGAGATCATGCATATTGATTAGATTCATTTCACTTGAGTTTTTGAACTTATTCCTATGAAGAGTTTATTTCATCAGAAATGGTTTTTCTTGAGTAAGTGTGATAATCTTCCTTTAATGTTTGGTTTTGACTTTTTAAATTAGAAAAATAATTTGTGGGTAAGGATTTTTTATTTTTAATGAACTTAATGCTTACTATTTCATTGAATGATTGAACTTCGATGCTTAATATTTAAGAAAGATGCTTGTAAGTAGGAATTAAGCTTCTTTTCTTAGGAAAGTCTAGTTCATATGTACTTAGGCACCTATGATCTACTCTATAAAAAAAAAGTCAAGATGGAGCATAACATGCACTCATTAGGAGCTGAAATCTTAAATTTAAATTCTTTTATGCTCCTTCTACTTTAATGCTCTATTATAGAGTAAGAGTATCCAAAGGACCCTTTTTGGAGGTATCCACATTGAGTAGTGCAGGAAAGGTGGGGGATACTAAGATTGGGAAAACTTTGATTAAATATATGAGTACCATATGGTTGCCTTGTATGTGTTGAATTTTAGATTGCCTAAGTATTAAGATGATTTCTATTTACTTTCATTTTTCTTGGGTATCAATTGTTCATTTTCATGAATTCAATGAAAGAGTTTTCTCTTCACACGGTAAATACTGCATCCTTGACTTCAAGTTATTGTTTTAATTTATGGTTTTTAAACTTTATATTAAAGGAAGATTAGACTAGTTAGTCAAGTTAAAACTAGTTGATAAATTTGATTCTTTATATGATTAGGTTGTTTTTCATATTTTGCTTGAGGATAAGTAAA
This sequence comes from Mallotus japonicus, assembly GCA_949634005.1. Lineage (NCBI taxonomy): Eukaryota > Viridiplantae > Streptophyta > Magnoliopsida > Malpighiales > Euphorbiaceae > Mallotus > Mallotus japonicus. The sequence continues at coordinate 3,047 of CATIWK010332316.1, read as the reverse complement.
GACTCAAGTGTGGGGGAAATTGATGAGTGTGAAAAACCTTAGTTTTGAACACTCTATATTATAGGTTTAGGAATAAATTAGTTGCATGTTTAGTTAATTTTGAGATCTTTTATCTATTTTTCATATTTTTGTTTAAGTTGTTAGGTTTATTTTTATTTTTAATTTGAATAAGTTAATCTTTGTGTACTTTTGGTTGTAGGATGCTTTGGAGAGATTTAGGGAGTTTGAACAAGTCAAGATAAAGATATGGAGGTTAGAACAAGTCATGTCCTTGAAGAAAAATGAAGTTTCAAAGCAATCTGAAGTGCGCAATCGTGTGCGTGGGTGCACACAGCCATGCCTGAATGTTGGAAAGCCAACACAACCACGCGCACCTTGCTGCACAGCCATGCCTAATTCAGCCCATTTCAAGAAGACTATTCTTGCACAGCAGTGCGTATGGGTGCGCACAGCTGTTCAACCTGTAACAATAATTTTTCAAATTCAAATTTTGTTGTTGTTGATTTTTAGGGATTACAATTTTGAATTATAACAACTCTAGATAGGCTGGAGGCTAGGGTTTATAAAAGGGGAACCTCCAGAGAAACAACTTACCCTTAGTTTTAGTTTTACATTATTTTTCTAAGAATCAAAACTAGGATTCTCTAATGCTTTCATTTTGCTTAGAATAGAGTTGTTTGAAAATTGAGGAGGAAAAGCTTCCATTCCAAGGGGTTTTCTTATTCTATTTTATTTTGTTATTTTAATTTTAAGTTAGTAATAATGGAATTATTCTCTCTTCATCCATTATCTTATCTTCTACTCAATATGTGTAAGTTAATAAACATAGCTCATTGGCTGTTGTTTTGCTTAATGTCTCTATAAGATTGGCCACCCTTTGATTGAATCTAGACAGTGAGACTTAATTGAGAGATAGGTTTCATTGAGAAAATAAGCAATAACCTATTAATTATCTATTTAGTTGAGAGACATTTAGATAGTTAATAATATTAAAGAGCTAAACTTAAAATTGATTATAGTAAATAATGGATTAGTGAGAGCTATAAAATCAAGTACTAGTTATATTCAATTAATCATAGGTTTATCTGAGAGGAAGATTTGTGATTCTTACGATTGCTCACATAATGAATTATGCTTAAAAATGACTTAGAGTTAATTGATATCTTTAGAAAGGTTGAATTGAGTTTAAGAACCCTAGCATTTTCTTGGAATGTGATTTTATATTAGCTTTAATTTGTTTTACTTATCTTATTTCAAAAATCATTTTTTGGTGTCTAGAAAAATGTACACTTTGAGTATTACAATAGTCAGTTTTGCAATCTCTGTGGGATGATCTTTATTTATTACTTGCACGATTGCGTACGCTTATAGATTTCACATGTCAGGTGACACCCCACCTTGAGCTTTTTGAGTCTCATTGTCGGATTATGATGCCGTTAATAAAGCTACATCCTCTACCAGTATCCACACGAATAAGATGTCCAAAGCGGAGTTGGTGTGCTAGCACCTTTTTAAAAGAAAACACTTTATTTGTTTTTCTCTATATGTGTATTTTCTTTTCTCAAAAGAAGTGGAGGAAGGAGAAGAATGAGAGCTATTGAAAACCCTAGAGAAAGAGATGTATATATAGACATCTTATCTAGGGTTTTCTCAAACCCTTTACTTACCAAAACAGTTTTGGTAAGATTAAATTTCTTTTTATATTTTGATTATAATTCCAAAATTAGAATCATTTCCAATTTATTTAAGATAACACTTATCTTAAATAAATAAGGAAATAAATAAATATAATTATAAATATATATATATACACATATATTTTCTTATTTATCTAGAGAGAATTTCAAGTCCGCTTTGGTAGTAGGCCCAAAATTTCCATTTCAGCCTATAAGTCATAAGTGGCCTCTAGCAAGACATTATAACTACCCAAGGTATATACAGGCTGATAATTTGACATGGCCTAATACGCAATATGTATTCTAGTCCTTTTGTCGCGCGATATCTTGATTGAACATAAGGCATGGTTCATGTCATCCCTATATTGTTCAATCATATTATTTCTCGATCTCATGTAGATTGATACTGATAACTATGTATCAACTCATTCTAGCATGACCATGCATTATTTCTCAATCTAACTTTATCGAAGGACCCACGATATCTTCTCATCATAAATGAGGGACAAATTTCATCTTAATCACTCACATTCCTCACATAACTCATTATATATCCAATCACAACACGTTTTACCATCCGGTTAAAGATGATGTAAGAATGTGTCAAAATATAGAACTTATTATGCACGAAACCATGATGATTTCACGTTAGAGGACTGAAATAATACTACTGCGATGAGAATCACTTATAACAATTATCCATGTAGTATTCTCATAGTGGGTCGATCAAGTACATCATTTCTCTAAATATGTACCTATGAGTTTGACTCAATATATCATATACATGATCAGTAAAACATAATCACCAGTCAACCTCATACTAGGCGCTATTCATTATTGTTCCCACAACAATGATTGACTAGGGATAATTTAGAATAGAATTCAAGTATCACCTAAGAGTTTTATTATCAAGTCACATACTTAATGACCTTAGGTAGAATTAACTATTCAAGGAACTTATTAGAATTAGCCAGTAATAATGAAAATGCCTCTTTATTAATAAAATGAAAATATGACAAAATCTAAGTATAGTCATTACATGATTAGGCTAGGGCATATCACTAATAGCATCATGCATCATCCTTTGCATGGACCCCAAATTTATTAAATGCTTGTGTGAGAATGCATTTTCATTAGAATCATTTATTGCATTATATATCTCTTGTTATCATTATCAAGATCTCAATCTCACGTTACTAACTCCTGCTAACTTCTACTAACTTTTTACTAACATTTAATACTATTGTCATTTGTTTTACAAGTACTGTTTATTTATCAATTTTGATTATTAATTCTCAATTATATTGTGTATTGTTATATTCTATCAATTTTTACTATAATCTCAATCTCTACTCTCAATTTCACTCTCAA
>CATIWK010332314.1:0-20644 GCA_949634005.1 Mallotus japonicus | reverse complement strand
CAGTTATTACCCTGGGTGGCGACTCCATCATCTCCACGCTATGTCTTTGTGATATAGTAGTGTGTTCCCTAAAGCCCTGAGCTTAAACAGTGTCGCGGTTGCAAGAAACTTGGGCGCGCGCTAAACCCCGCCGTCTACAAGGACATTTCTAAATATTGAAGGAAAAAGTAAAGATAATGAGAAAGCATGTCGTGATTTAAAAGATTTGGGGATTAGACAAGAGCTTCATCCTCAAATGCATGCTAATGGTAAGATATATTTACCTAAAGCATGTTATACTATGTCTCCTCAAGAGAAAGATATTTTCTTGACTTTTTTGAAAGATCTTAAAGTTCCAGATGGATATGCTTCAAATATCTCTAGGTGCGTGAACATGAAAGCTTTCAAATTTAAAAAGCCATGATGGTCATGTTCTAATGAAAAATATACTTCCATTGGCTTTAAGAGCAGTTATGCCAAAGCAAGTTATGGCGGTGGTTTCAGAATTATCATCCTTTTTTAAGTCTTTATGCTCAAAAGTGCTTGATATAGATGAACTAAATCAATTGGAATCCCACGTTGCGGTTACACTTTGTTGTATTGAGAAAATATTTCCTCCTAGCTTTTTTACCATCATAGTTCATTTTATTATCCATCTAGTTTCAGAAGCAAAACTTGGGGGGCCTGTTCACTATAGATGGATGTATCCTATCGAGAGGTAATATCTTAATCTCATTAGTTTATATCCTTTGAATTGAATACTAATATGGTTTTCTAATAAAATAAAATATTTTGAATTAGGTCTTTGATGCGTCTAAAATCACATGTACGTAATAAGGCTCATCTAGAAGGCTCTATTGCAGAGGGATACATAGCAGAAGAATGCTTGATTTTCTGTTCAAGGTATCTTAGAGGAGTTGAGACAAAGTTTAATAGGCCACAAAGAAATTATGACAGTGTGGATGAAAAAGTATGCTTTCTATTTTCTTCTGGAGGATGAAATATAGGAAAAGTTGAAAATTTTGTTCTTGAAGATAAACCACTTGAACAAGCTCATCGTTATGTGCTACTTCATTGTGATTCAATTTCCTCCTATCATGAGTAAGTGTAATTTATACATTATAACTTAATATCTTTAAAGAGTGAAAATACATCTAATGCTCATTTCATCAATTATAATGATGGGATAAGTACAATTTGGATCCCTGTGGTTTGGCCGTTTTTCAAAATTAGTCCTGTGTTTTTTTTTTTTTGGCATTAAGGTACCATATGTTTCATATTTTTTTACACTTTTAGTACCTTCTAACAAATATTGTTTAAAATGTATGCTTTAATCTAAAAATAATATGCATTTTCAATGTTAAAATCATATAATGAGTAATATATCATTCAACTAACTATAATAAACTCACAAAAAATCAAATTTAGATGTATTTTTAATTTAATTATGAATGAAAAGAAATAATTTTTAAAATAATTTTACAATATTTTTATAAATAACCAATTGGATAGATTGATCATAAATCATATATAGAATAAATTTATCATTGAAATTTACTATTAGATTAATGTTTTTTATAAAATAATGATGATATTAGTTAGAAGGGTACTAAAAGTGTAAAACAATGTGAAACACATGGTACCTTAATGCCAAAAAAAAAAACACAGGACTAATTTTGAAAAACGGCCAAATCACAGGGATCCAAATTGTACTTATCCCTATAATGATTGCAGTGAATTTTTAGCCGCTAAGAGACGAGCTAATCGAAATAAGCGAGCTAATCATCGTATTGAGTATAAATGGTTGGTGGAGGGGTTTTCTAAATGGCTCTTCCAATAAGTGAGATATAACAATCATGGTTCTTTTCTAAACTATAAATATATTTTTGTTATAATAATGTTAAATCTTACATCTAGGTGCCAAAGATGGTCAAGTCCAATTGTCCAACTGAAATTATAATACTTGCTCGTGGTCCAAACAATGTTGCTCGAAGATATAGTGGATTCATCATTAATGGTTTTAGATTTCACACCAAGCATCGAGATGCATATAGAAAGACTCAAAATTCAGGTGTTATGGTAGAAGCTGAAGGTCAAAATTATTATAGTGTAGGTAGTGATATTATTGACTTGGACTATTATAGGAAGTTTAGGGTTGTGTTGTTCCGTTGTGATTGGGTTGACATTAAGTCATACAAGGGACTTAAGCAAGATTCAAATGGTCATAATCTTGTTAATTTTTCTCACTTGATTCACACAGGAGAGTTATTAGAGGATGATCCATTTGTGTTTTCATCTCAAGCAAAACAAGTATTTTATATGCAAGATCCAAAAAATAAAGGATGGTGTTATGTAGTTTTGACAAAACCAAGGGATACATATGATATGGGGACAGAATTGTAAGAAGAAGATGATGACATGTATAATCAATGTATACCTCAAAGTGTTATTGGGCTTGGTGAATTCAATGATTGTATTAGTTGGGTTCGGACTGATGTTGAGATAGAAGAGTGAAAAGTAATTTAGATTATTTTTTGGATTTGGACCGATTATGATGCTTGTTACACCCTTTGACTTGGAGCTATTGGGATTGTTATTACTGATTGTTATTACTGTTGTTAAATAGTAAGTGATTTTTGTTAAATATTGCAGGAAATTTTATGATTTTTGGTAATTTGTTGGTTTAGTTGGTAATTTTCCACTATTTTTGGACAGGCTCAAATGATCATATTTGATCATCTTCTTGCTGCACTGGTTCAATAAATGAGTCATGTTGGCTAATTTTACAATGATATTATCTGTTGTTTTATTGCAAATATTAATTTTTGCAATAAAAATAGTCTAACAATGTGTATATACACTATTTCTGATTTGCTCCAATCTTTGTCAGGTATTCAGTTGTGGAGTAATCGTTAATATTGCTGTTCATAGACAGAAATGATTTTGTCTTTGTGGAGGTTGGGTTGTTACATGTTATTTTTGTATTGATGTTGTTTGTGGATGCTAATTGGAGCTACTTCTATTTTTGAGATGTTCTGTTTCATTTTCTGCTATAGTCTTTTCTGGTTTTACCTTTCCATTTGGTTGTTGCAAGGTTTGGTTGTTCATTTTTTTAAGTGATTGACATTGTTATGAATTTTATGTAGTTTATAAGTTATACACATACTCTGTAGTGATTGTACGGGACTGGTTTATTTGATCCATTAGTTTTACTCTCAAATGGGAAAAGTAGCACGTGCTTCAAAAGAAAATCCGCATACTACAGGATCAAAAAGTTTTGCTAGAAAAAGAGAAGAATTTGTATGCAGTCTACCTTTTTCTTACTTTAAAATAAAATGCAAGAATATCTTGATTGAATTTCAGCTAATGGAACTATATCTTGTGTATATTATTAATTTCTCAATTTATAATAAGAAATGGAAAATGGACGGGAGCCCGGACAAATTGGATTTTTTGGCTTAACTCGTATGAGTAAAAATGGCTGCTTTATAGATGATGAATCAAGGGAGTTCATGGTATGTGTAATAAATGATATATTTGCTGTTTTTTAATATATTGCATTTAACTAATAAATGCTTATCTTCTCGAATATAAGAAAGAGCTAAAATTCTTATGGATGAGCGTGTTGGTACTTCTGAATTTTCTGAAGCAACAAGTAATGTGGAAAAAAAAAATTTATAGAGTTAAAAGGAAAAGAAAAAAATAGACAAGTAAGAGGTTATGGAATGGGAGTAACTACAACTCAATTATTTGAAGTTGAAGCTCAATCTAGGTTGATAGAAAGTATTGCAACAAACATCGAAATTCAAATTTTGAAGACACAAATGGAGAAAAAAATGGAAGAACTTAAGGAACATTATGAGAAACAAATTAGTGCAATGTGTTCTAACTTTAATACATTGAATTCCACATTGAAGTTGTTTATCTTGACACAATATGGAAGAACTGATTTCGTGTCAAATCCAATTCAAGTACAAATTGTTATTTTCATTATTGTTGCTCCTCTTTCATAAACATTTTATGTTGAATTTTATATTTGTTGCTTCTCTCATGACATTGCTTTTGTTTTTTAAATTTCTAAATGCTTGTCATGAGGGCCATTTAAGGACACAAATTTGGTATAATGAATACATATATGTATATGTATGTCTATTTGAACTTGTTGTTACACATTTGGTATTTGAGGTAACTTGCTGTTACGTATATGTATGTCAATTTGAACTTGGGAATACTTAGGAATACTTGTTGTTACATCTCTCATTTTTGGTGTTTTGTTGATTGGTTGTCTTGTATATGCTGATATTTCTAATGGTAGTTCTCAAGTTATATTTGGTTTGATGTTGATATTGCAAGTGCCTGATGTGAATGGTGAGGAATCAAATATAAGAGTTGACTGGAACACCTTTAGAAGTCAAATGTGATGTTCTCATATTTTAGGGGAAAAAAGAGTTTTCAGTTTTTGAGCATGTAAATAAATATTTGAACATGCATTTATACATTTGACTGAGTTCAATAATTGTTTTATGGAAAATGGGCACAATGTATTACAATACTGTTCATCGGTGAAATTTGTTGACATGGGATTTCTTTTTTTGCTCTAATTTTCTTGACAAATTAAAAGTAATTTTGTTTTAGTTTTATTATTGATGCTTATTAGTTGATGTTTAAATTTTTTCTTAAAAAAATAATCAGATAGTGAAATTTTATATATTATAATGGGAGATGTAATTAATTCTCTACCTTTTAAAATGTGGTAAGAGATAAATAAGTATTATGGTGGAAGTTATTAATAACCACTTATAAAAGTGTGGTAATATTTTCTGCATTAAAAAGAGTAGAGAAATAAAAGTCACAAATCACCTCCCTATCACTCAAATAAAGTGTGGCTAAATTTGTCTCCACATAACATTTAACCACACATTTAGCAACTTTTTTTCATCTGTAGAGAACTAATTTAACCACACTTTTAAATATGGTTTTATTTAAATTTGAAAGTGGGAAAAGACGTGAAATTCAATGCTAGAATACTTCTCCAGACTCGGGTCGCTTCTAAGGTACCGAGCATCAAAGTCCAGTGACTTAAGCTGGCACCCTCAGGTCGCTTCTAAGGTACTGAGGTTAAGTCTCAGGTTGCTTCTAAGGTACCGAGCATCCAAGTCCAGTGATTGAAGCAGGCACCCTCAGATCGCTTTTACAGTACCGAGGTTCAATCTCCAAATCCCAACACTAGCTGGTTCCATCCTGCGTGTTGCCATAATACTGATAGGTTAATCTCTCGGGATGTTTCATAACCACCGAGCATCTGTAAGTCCAGCTGGCATCTTCATATTACACCACTTTAACATCTGGAATTCCAAGACTCTGTACCAAGCATCTTCGTCATCAGTGATTGAGGCTGGCCACCTCAGCTTACCCTTCCTCGTATATAATTGGATATTCTCCACACATTCCAGAATTCCAGAAACCTCGGACAGAAATATCCGAATCGACTTTCGGGGGAGACTCTTGATACCCCGCAGGTATATTCCTATTCAATTAATAAATTATCTTCCTAAACAAAGGTAACTTGCAAAGAAAGGAAGACCAATCCAAAAAGGAAGAGGAGTCCCTCATTAAGAAGGCACAAGTCCCAGACCAGGAAGAAATTCATCCCAAAGACACAAGTCCTACATGAAAGAGGAATCTTATTCCTCTCAGGTTTGAGTATCATACTCTTTATAAAATACTCCTCACCTCTCCCCTTATTATTCATTATATTCTCTTAAGCTCTTATTCTTTCTTCGTCTTGCTAAACTCTCTCTCCGTTCTCTGACTTAAACATCAGAGAGTTTGTGGGGAAAATCTTACATCTCACCATGCCCTCTTGTTGGTTACTCGACTGTAGGACTCGAAAAAAAAAAAAAAAGTGTGGAAGCTAGTTTTGGACTCAGCTCAGCATTGCATTGAAGATAGTAGCAGGCAGCAAATAGTCGTTACTCATGCTAAATGATAACTTACACATGCTCACATCTTCCTCTTAAATGCTCCTCCTCTCAACACTTTTTGATGTGAGATGCATTTCATTTCATTTTTTTTTTTTTAAAGATCGGAGCTCATGATCTCTTTAAAGATGGTTGCAATTTTTTCAAAATTTTTCTTTATTACATTCCTTCCTTCTATCTTCTCAATAAATAAATAAAGTTTTTTAAATTTTTATTTTTTAAGTTTCTGTGCAATATGATAGATGTATAGCAGATACTATAGGTAGGGAGTGCTTTACAAGAGTGGATTGCAGATTGAGTGAAATATTTGAAAATTTTTTTTATGGGTAAAATTGAAATCGCTACCTCCAGTATTAGGAAAAAAGAAGATATAGAATTTTTACATAATTTTCAAGATTAGTTTGGTAATTTTGTTGAACTGTTCTTGACTTTCCTTTTGGTTTATGATTATTCTTTATATTGGGTGGTCTTTGTTTAAATTAATGTTTGGTTGGTCATATATTTTTTTTATTAAATAAAGTAATTTTCTCTTATTCAATGAATAAATTAAGGACAATTTCTTCATTTTCAGTTTTTTTTTTCAATATATGGCATGTAACCTCACAAATAATGGCCCTACATAGCTGACAAAACATTGAGACCATCACTGAATGTAACCATTGAAATGAGATAATAAATGCTCAATTATAAAATAAAAAAAATTAATCATAAAAGTAGCAGAAATTAAAAAATTTAAACATTAAATATGTAATTTTTTGTTTAACACAGATACTCTAATTAATTCTTATATTTGACAAATCTATTTGTTTGATTTTGCGGCTGACTTCCTAAAAAGTGTTACTTAAAAGACACGTCTCGATCCTTCTTTGTGAATATTTAGGTGAACTGTGACGTACTGATATATATATATGGATAATAAAGTCTCGTTAGTTTTCTCATATTCTTATAATTTTTAAATATAATAATAATAATAATTGTGTTTTATATAATATTATTTAATTTTTAAAATTTATTTATTGTATAAAAAATTTAAACTATACATATTTAATTAATTTTCAATTCAAATTGACGACACTTTAATGGTGGTGGTGGTTGTGGAGAAAACTAGATCGTCATCATCTACGTCAAAGAAATAAAAAAAAGAAAAAATAAAAGAAAAAAGTATTTAAATTATTAAAAAAAAGAGATGACCCACATAATGAGGTGTCAACTTGTCATTGGTTGGGTGTAATACTTAAAGTTCCCTGTCTTAATTGTAGCTATTTGCTTCTGACAAAAAAAAAATTGTAGCTATTTGCTTCTGACAAAAAAAAAAAATTGTCGCTATTTGCGACCGGAATTATTAATAAACAGCGAAGGGATACATGATCGGTCGCAAAGATTTATTTTGTATTAAGTTTACGCGACCGTTAATAATTTTGCTCGCAATTACTATACTTATTGCAACCATTTTTTACACCTTTCGCAAAAGTATAGTCACTAAAGGTCAATTTTCTTGTAGTGAAATATAATCAATGAATTTAAACCATTGAACATTAATGGTTCAAATTCTTAAAATGGCATAAACAAGTAAATAGTAAATAGATATATTTAATTTAGCTTATAATAAGATAATTAGTTTTAATGATAATCCTTTTCTTAGTACAATTGAATGAAGTTCTTATTAAATCAACAATGTGAAAAATACCAATCTATACTATGCAGTCTTCTTGGCTTCTTTTAGAAATATTTGTCACCTATGATAAATTGAATAAGAATTTTTATTGAGGTCAAGATAAACAATTCATATAGTATAAGGAGATCATTTTATTTGAGATGCAAAATATGGGAACTGAGTCTCAAATATTCCCGATTAGGAGGGAAGCTTGGTTAGACGATTTTGAATAATGATAGAACATTATGGATTTTAATCTTGAAAAATAAGTACTTTTTTGATGCAGAGCTTCCTTTTCATCCTAAAAAAATTACAAATTTACATATTTGGAAGAGAATTATCTGTAACTTCACCAAAAATAAAAGATTTAGCATTTGGAGAGTAATTAGAAATAGTGAAAAAATTCTTTGGTTAGACAATTGGATTACCAATATTTGTGATCCAATATTTGTTTCTTAGTAGCCACCTATTCCTGAACGGATTAGAATTAATTATAATTATAATGCTTATAGGGAATCCTTGTAAACATTTAAGTTATTGTCATTTTGCATGATTTTAAAATCAAATTGATAACTTGTTTCCGGAACCTCTAAGTCCTACAAGCAATCAATAAAGGGTAAGGTGAGAGGTAGGGAGGATCCCCACAAACCCTCCGATGCCTAAGTCAGAAAGTGTAGAGAGAGTTTTAGAGAGATAAAGAGAGTAATGAATTGAGGGAATAGAATGAATAAGAATGAGGGATATGAGGAGTATTTATAGAGATAGTGATACTCAAACTTAAGAGGAATAAGATTCCTAATCTATCTAGGACTTGTGCCTTTTCTGATGAGTATCTTCCTATTTAGATGTCTTCTTAATTAGGGACTCTTTTCCTATTTGGATTGGACATCCTTCTTTTGTAAGTACTCCTTCTTTAGGATAATTAACCTTTATTATAATAGGAATATATATATGGGGTATCAAGAGTCCCCCCCCCCCCCCCGGAAAGTCTGTTCGGATATTTATATTCGAGATTTCCATATTTCCAAGAATCATTCTGAATAACGATGAGCAACTCGGTAGGTGACTTTTTGTTGAAAGAATAACTGTACTATGGAGTCTCGGTTGCTATTGAATGATGACCTGAGGTGGCCATCCTCAGTCATTAAACATTGAGATGCTCGGTGTACCAAGTCTTAGAATCACAGTTCATGAAAACTTTAAGATGCTAGCTGGACTTAGATGTTCGTTGCAGAGTGATGTTAGATATTCCTTGAATGATGCTCGGTGTTATAAAACGACCCGAGTTTAAACCCGTAAGTGTTATAAAATGACCTTAGGGGACTAGTTTCAGTTACTGGGGTTTGATGCTCAGTGTTATGAAATGACCTGAGTCTCGGAACCTCAGTGTTATGAAATAAACCGAGTCTCGAAACCTCAGTGTTATGAAATGACATGATGGTGCCAGCTTAAGTCACTAGACTTAGATGCTCTTATTATAAAATGACTCGAGTCTCGGAAGCTCAGTGTTATGAAATGACCTGAGGGTGTTAGCTTTAGTTATTGGAATTAGATGCTCGATGTTATAAAAAGACCTGAGTCTCAGAACCTCGATGTTATGAAACTACTTAAGGGTGCCAGCTTCAGTCACTAGACTTATATGTTCGGTCTCATGAAATGACCCGAGTCCTGCGAAAACATTAGCTTTTGAATTACATGACTTTTGAGATGCCTCATTTCAAAATTTAAAACTGTTGTATCTACTCGTGTGTCAGAAGAGAAGACATTTTAGCTGCTGCCATCATAACTACTCAAATAATGAGCTTTCCTCTTTTTTAAAATACCCTTAAGGACAGTTGAGATGTCATTAAATTTTGTAACGGCATGAGATGGTATTTCTAGAACCAGTCGTCTTCTTTAAAACCCTTCTCATTTTCCAGATTTGCATTGTCGCTTTCTTTTCTACAATTGTTCTTCTTCTTTTATATTCTCCAGTGATCGTCTGGCCAGTGTTATCACCCTCCGAAGCAATTGCCCTTATTTTCCTAATTAAAGACCTTCTACCTCTACTTCTTCTTTTTGTCCTTTTCTCTTAGGTTTCATGGCTCCTCGAGAGCAGGTTAGTTTTGATCTTTTTGAATCTAAGGTGGATGAGTGTATGCTTGAGTGGTATAGGAGACGGTATAACATTCCTTAGGAGTTTGTGTTACATACTGTAGGTAAAAACTTTGGGGCTCATGAGCCTATTTTAGACATGGTGAAGATGGTTGTTTATGTTGACCAGTTGGAAGGGGGGGTTAAGGTTCAATATAGCCCCTAGCCAACTTCACCCAAATAGTTATGAGATTTTGACTGGGAATATAGAACTTATGCATAAAGAATTTAGAGAGCCGGATTTAGATATGTTCCGGTTTATATATTGCTTAAATAAGAATAAAGGGGAGCTGACATTCTCTTTATCGGCTACTCCCCACCAGAGTCTGTTTATCAAGCTTCCAGACTTACAAAAGTCTTGGAGGCATAGATTTTTTATTATTGAACACCCGTCGGACTTTATCAATGTCCGAAGTTTGTGGGTTGATGAATGTCACAAGATAAAGCTCCTTTCAAAGTTGTCTGATGAAGATATGGATCTAGAGCGTAGGCTTCATAATTTGAGTATAGTCGAGAGTACATCTACTGAGACTTTCTCTCGGTGATACCTCCGGAGAGTCTATCCCGAAGATATGAATAGAGATATTGATGGTAAGTGCTGATCTTCTAAAGGTATCTTCTAACTTTTCCTTTTCGTTTGGCTGATTATTTCACATTTACGGACCGACTCCTTTCAGAAGACGAGCCAGAGGTGTAGGAGACCACCCAACTTACTCAAGAACAAGATGTTCTGGAGGTCCGAGCTGATCCTCAGCCTAGTGTTGGGGGAAAAATAGTACTGAACCTTAATCAAAAGGAGGTGCCTGAGCCTTCTAAAAAATGCTCCTAAGCTAGGGAGGCGGATAATGAAGAGGAACTGATTGATGGGCTGTTTGTTAAGTGCCCTAAAATACCTAGATGCCCAGACATGAAGTAATGGCTCAAGTGAAAGATGAATCCTCTGAGCATCCTCAATACTCAGGTTAGAGATTCATGCACCAAGTCCTTGTGCTATCTTGAAGATATCAAGAGGTAGATGGAGGTGGATGGAGGTGGAGAAGGAGGAGCTGCTCAACTCTCTGGTTATGCATGCTCTTGATGTAACTTTTTTTATCTTTAGCTTTATGATTTTTCATAAATGTTCTAAGTTTTGACCCTTCTTTTTCCTTTTAGATGACTCAAGGCTTACTTCTGGCGAAGGACAACTACTACTTCCTGAAGAGTCAATACAACTTGAAGGAGGCAGAGGTTGGTACCATTGCCATTGATTATGAGAAGAAGCTGAAGATGAAACAGCAGGCGCTGGAGCTTTGCCAAACCAAGCATGCGGAGGCCAAATCTGAGGCTGAAGTGAGCCAGAAGAAGGTTCAAGAGCTTGAGCATTCACAAGCTCAGCTCACATCAAGGATCGAGCAGCAGGATTTTAAGCTTGGGGCTCTGAAGAAGCTAGCTAAGGAAATGAAATCCCGAGGCAATGACAAGAAGAGCTACCAGAAGATGATGAAGGGATTTTTTAAGACCTTCAAGTCTAAATGTTGGAGGATACTGCTTGCCTAGCATCTGGATCTGGACTTCTTTGAGCTTGAGAAAATAACCTCTAATGATTTGGCCAAGCTGGCTACTGAAGAAGATGCTGCCAAGAAGTCCACCTCCGAGCAATCAAAGGATCCGAAGGCTGCTGGTGAGAAAGCTACTGCTGAAAATTCCATCTCCGAGCAATCAAGGGATCTAAAAGCTACTGGAGAGAAATATGTTGAAGCTACTTCTTCTGGTTCCAAGGCCACTCCTTTGCCTGAGGTTCAGGCCTCTGAAAATATAGATCCTTTGCCTACTAATGGGGTTATGCCTCCTGAGACTGAGGCTAACTTGTAAATACTCAGTGTATATTTTCTTTTCTTTTTTTTATGTAAGCAATATGAATAGTAAATGAACTTCATCTTTTATTTCCCAAAATTTGCTTTATTCTGAGTACATTTACTTTACTGATAATATTTTTTGAGACTATCTGAGCTCCAGTATCGAGGTAACTCTTTCCCTTATGCATCTTTAATTTTGTATGCTCCCTTAGTTATTTTTTCAATGATTTAATAAGGGTCATCCCAGTTAGGTCCTAGCTTGCCTGTTCCGGAACTGCCTTTTCCAATGTCTGCTCTTCTAAGCACCCAATCTTCGACCTTAAACTACTTTGGCCGGATATGCTTATTGTGATACTCTTTGATCTTCTGCCTTTGAGCTTATGCTACAATAGTTGCTTGTTCCCTTCTTTCTTCAAGTAAATCAAGGTCTATTCAATCATTAATGTTGTTAATCTCCTGATCCAGATCCTTAATTACTCGGTAGCTTGATGATCCAATCTCCACTGGGATTACAGCATCCATTCTATACGTCAATCTGAAAGGTGTTTCTCTTATAGAAGTCTTGGGTGTTGTTCTATATGCCCAGATGACATTGTTGAGTTCATCAACCCAGTTCCCCTTCTTCTCATATAACCTCTTTTTCAGTCCCTGCATGATGATCCTGTTGTTGACCTCTGTCTAGCCTTTCGTTTATGGATGAGCTACTAAAGTGAACCTGAGCTTTATGTTGAGATCTAAATAGAACCTCATGAATTTCTCATTGTCAAATTGCTTTCCATTATCCGTTATTAAATTATATGGTATGCCGAATCTATAGATGACTTCTTTCCAAAAAATGTGCTGAATTCGAGCTTCAGTGATAGTTGGGGTAGCTTCTACTTCTACCCACTTAGTGAAGTGGTCTACGGCTATAATTAGGAACTTCTTTTGAGATGTTAAAAATGGGAATGGACCTAAGATGTCCATCCTTCAGATTGCAAAAGGCCATGGACTTCCAATTGGATGCTAAGTATTTGAGGGCTTGTGATTAAGACGGGAAAACTGCTGACACTTGTGGTACTCTTGGATGACTTTCAGAGCATCTTTAGACATGATAGACTAATAGTAACCTTGTAGTAATGTTTTCTGACCAACGAGTTATGGGACTCCTAAGCTCCACAGATTCCTTCATAAATTTCCCTAAGTATGTAATTGCCTTCTTCTGGTGACACACACTTAGACCATGGATGTGATAAGGACCTTCTGTAGAGTTCTCCATTGTGTATGGAGTAGTGTGCAACTTTTTTTTTCAACTTTTGAGCCTTGAGTTTGTCTTGTGGAAGAACGCCATATTCCAGATACTAAATAATTGGTTTCATCCATTCTGCCACCTCTTGAATATCCATGATCTCTACCTCTTCAGTACTGGGCTTTATCAGTTCTTCAGTTAGCTTGAGCTCTTTGAATGTTTGATTACCTTATGTTACTGACTTAGCCAATAAATATGTATCTAAATTTTCACTTTTAGGAATTTGTATGATTTCCCATTGTTCCCCTTTTTGCTCGAGCTTCTTTAGGAGCTGTCTAGCCTTTTCAACATACTTAACAATACTAGGTTCTTTGATTTAATACATCCCTTTAACTTGGTTAACAACAAGCTATGAATCAGAATATATCCTAAGGTGCTCGGTTCTGACTTCTGTAGCCAATATTAGCCCAGTGATTAGTGCTTCATACTCGGTTGCATTATTGGTGGCATTATATTTGATTTGTACTGCATATCTAATTATAACTTTGCTCGATCCTCTGAGGATAATTCCAGCTCTAGATCCTCGTACTCCTGAAGCACCATCTATGAATAGCTTCTATTTCGGATATGAAGAAGTGACTGTATCTTCTATTGTCATCTCTTATATGAAATCTGCCAAAGCTTGGCCTTTGATTTGTTGCCAAGGTTCATAGCTGATGTCAAATTCTCCAAGTTGTACTGACCATCGAACTAATTGTCTGAAAGTCTCAGGTCTTTGTAAGATCTTTCTTAATAGAAAACTGGATTTGACAATGATTGAGTGCGCCTGAAAATAGTGCAAGAGTTTTCAAGATGTGTGTACAGCAGTCATAGCCAACTTATCCAATTTTGGATATCGAACTTCTGAGCCTCTGAGTATTTTACTGATGTAGTATATCAAATTTTGTTGGCTTCCTTCCTCTCTAACTAATATTGAAGCAATTAATTCTTGTCTAACTGAAAGATGCAGATACAAGGCCTCTTATAGAATTGGCATGCTGAGCAATGGTGGTGAGGACAAGAATTTTTTGATATCTTCGAGCGCAACTTGGCACTCATCATTCCACTAAAATTTCTTTGACTTCTTTAGGGCTTGGAATAATGGTAGACATCTTTTGGCTAAATAAGAGATGAACCGTCCTAATGCTATTATTCTGCCATTCAGTTTCTGGAGTTCATTCAATGATGCTGAAGCATTTCATCTTGAGTATGACCTCCTCCTTCTCTGGATTTGCTTCAATTCCCCTATGTGAAATCATAAAACCCAAGAATTTTTCAGCTTTTACTCCAAAGACACATTTATCTAGATTCAGCTTGATCCGGTACTGATCCAGTATGCGGAGGATTTAATCAAAATCCTCAGAATACTGCTCTACTCGTTGGCTTTTGATGATGATGTCATCTACATATACTTCCATATTCTTTCCAATTTGATATCCTAGAAGACATGGTTCATCAGCCTCTAGTAGGTTGTCGAGCATTCTTCAAGCCAAAAGGCATAACCTTGTAATAGTAAAGGCCTTCGTGAGTGATGAATGATGTTTTCTCCAGATCTTCCTTTTTCATTAGAATCTAGTGGTACCCTTGAGCAGCATCAATGAAACTATACAGGCTATGACAAGCAGTTGAGTCTACCAACTAGTCAATTATTAGTAATGGATAGCTGTCTTTTAGGCATACTTTATTGAGGGCAGTGTAATCAATGCACATTTTGTACTTTTCATTTGATTTTTTTACCAATACCACATTGGCTACCCAATCCGAATATTTGACTTCCATGATGAATTCGACATCTAACAGCTTCTTTGTTTCCTCAATAATTACCTTCTACCTCTTATATGCGAGCTTTCTTTTTTTCTGAACTACAGATTTTGCCCCTAAATTAATTTTCAAACTATGTGATGTGATCCGAGAATCCAGTCCAACAATCTCAGATGCTTTAGAGGCAAAGCTGCCTGAGTGCTTACTGAGAACTCCACTTATTCCTTTTTTGACTTCATCATCAAGCTCGTTACCAATCCTGACTGTCTTTCCTTCTATTATCTGCAAAGTCTGGACTTGATCAACTGGCTCTGGGTTAGCACCTTGTTTCTCTGCCTTCAAGGATTCCAGAGGGAATGCTTCAATCTGAGGCTTGACAGCCTACTGATAATATTGTTTGGCCATATTCTTATCTTCATGGATTGTTATTACCAGATTTTTAAAGGAATTTTCATGGTCAGCAGCCTGATGCTCGTAGCTGTATCAATTTTATGGAGGATTGGTCGTCCTATGATGCCATTGTATAAGAGAAGGAAGGTCTACCACATTAAATAAAGCTTTAACAGCTTTCACATCCCTAGTATATCGGTTGCCAAACTCTACAGCTAGTTCTACAAATACTATTGGCTGTGTGGTTCCTCCACAAAACTCATAATGGGATTCCGGATGAGCTTCAAATTAGTAACAGATCCCTCTATTGCCTTGTAAGCATTCCAGGAAAGTGCATTGACAATAATTCCATCATCAATTAATAATCTTTTTACTAGATAATTGTTGATGAAAGCACTAACCACTAGAGCATCATTATGTGGGTACTAGACATGCTTTCCATCCTCTAGGCTCAATGTAATGGCCTGTTTTAGTCTAGGGTGACTTTCCTCCTTCCGCGTTCTTTTAAGCCTCCTTTCCTCTAATAATTCTCATCCTACTATCATATTGATGACACCAGCCACTTCATTTCGAGCTTTCTTTTGGTCCGGCCTATCTCTATTTTGATATTCTGGTTCACAGTTCTTTTTGACAGTGTTCGTGAACCTTTCAAGCTTCCCATTCTATATCTCTTTTCAAACCTTGACATCCATCAGTGTCATGCCCATAATCCCAGTGATACTGACAATAGAACCTTTTATCCTGCATCCCTCTTTTGGTTGGACTCTGCCTTCTAGCTAGAGGTATACCTACCCCATTCTGTCTGATCCACATAAGGATTTTTTTTTATCTTGGAGCATTTAAAGGTGTGTATCTCTCAGTTTCCCTTGTGAACCCTTCCACCTAATTTTTAAAGTTTGGACATTGAACTCGGGGTCTTTTGGATTCTGATCTTTTATCTTTTTCGAAGGCTGTCTTATTATCATCTCGGCGCATCCTTCTATCTTCATCCAGTTTTATCAATTTGATTGCCATGGACATTACTTCAGAAAAAGTGTTGGGTTCATTAGTCATGATCTTATCTTTAAGCTTCCCCAGCCGAATCCCATTCTTCATTGCCTCTATGGCCACTTCATCACTTAAGTTCTCAATTTGCATGACAATTTTATTGAACCTGTCTAGGTAGCTTCTCAATGACTCTGTAGCTTCTTGCTTGCACATCTGGAGATCATTTATGTTCTTGGCAGGAGGAACATTGGTGATAAATCGAGTCCGAAACTTCTTTACTAGCTCCTTAAAGGACGCAATAGAATTCTTTGGTAGTCGATGAAACCACCTTTGAGCTGCTTTAGTGAGTGTGCTGGGAAAAAATCGGCACAAAATTTCATCATTCACATTCTGGAGCATCATCTTAGTTCTTAATGATGATATGTGATTGATCGGATCTCCAATGCCGTCATACTAGTCCAGCTGAGGTAGTTTGAACTTAGATGGATCTCTGTTCTGACTAGTCTGCTTACAAAAGGCTTTATTCCTTCCAGAACACATTCATCCTCCTTGCTTGTTCCACTATGAGCCTTCTGGATTACTTCTTCAACCTTCTAAGCTATCTTGGAATCATTTAAGGCCAGGATACTAGTGCTGGACTGTCCTTCTGGATCTTTACAACCATCTTTACTTCCACCAAGCATGCTTTGAGTCACGACTGGCGGTATTGACATATTGTTCTCCGGATTAGCTCTTTTGGGATTATTATCCTGAATTAAGACATGCAACTGTTATTGCATCATGATTATCTGGGCTTAGATGTTGTTAATCATTGCCTCTTTGTTTGATGGAGGCAGGTTGAGTGTCTGAGTCACAGTATTTATGTTTGGTGTACTTACAGCAGGAGTTCCTGGTAGGCTTGGGAAAGGTGTGAAAGATATGAGTCTGCTAGTATGTTGTAGAGGATCATAATAAAGGAAGTTTGTATCCAAAGTTTACCAACCCTGAGTATGGGTGTGTGGTGTATATGTGTCAAGAGGAATTTGTGATGAAGGTCCAAATGTTGATTGGGAGCAGACGAATTAATCTGAGGGATGGGAGCTGATGGATTGATCTGAAGGATGGGGGTTGATGGATTGATATGAGGGATGGGGGCTGGTGGATTGATTTGGGTGTTCGGAGTTGTGGTTGGTGGTGGGCTGGAGGCCATGGTGCGAATGTTTTACTCGGTAGATAACAATGGCGTAGACTTAAAAGGTTCTCACAGATGGCGCCATTTGATAACTTATTTTCGGAACCTTTGAGTCCTGCAAGCAATCAACAAAGGGCAAGGTGAGAAGTGGGGAGGATCCCCACAAACCCTCCGATGCCTAAGTCAAAAAGTGAGATTAATAAATTAAGAGAATAGAATGAATAAGAACGAGGGATATGAGGAGTATTTATAGAGAGAGTGATGCTCAAACCTGAGAGGAATAGGATTTTTTATCTGTCTAGGACTTGTGCAATTTTTGAGGAGTATCTTCCTATTTAGATGTCTTCTTAATTAGGGACTCTCTTCCTATTTGGATTGGACATCCTCTTTCTACAAGTACTCCTTCTTTAGGACAATTAACCCTTATTATAATAGTAATATGTATATGAGGTATCACAAATGGTTTGTAGTTTGTCTTAAATTTTGCAAGTTGAATTATAACCAATACTTATCCTAACTTGGGAGGAGTCCACGAAAATTATTGTTGAATCGGACTATTCTATTATAGTTACCACATAAAGGATATTTTCATCATCCCTTTGGTGAAGTCATAAAAGACGTGTGCTTTGTTAAATCAACAAAGAAATTGCAAGCTAACTCATATTTACCACAAAGCACACTTTTGTGCTAATAATAAATTAGTTTTGTTACAATCTATCTACATAAAATATATAAATATCATATTTTTTTGTGTGACATTTTTTGTTTCTAACTTTTTTTTTAAATTTTTGACATTTTATTTTAGCTGTTATTTTTTATATTAATAAATAATTAAAACAAGTATAAACATAATAATAATAATAATAATAATAAGAAAAACCAAAAGACAAGAGAAAGTAATAAAATGAAGTCTTTTGATATTCATGCTATAAATTATTTATTACCTATATTTTATTTATTATTGTTGCTTTAATTCTGAAAATTTCCGATTATTTTGTTTTATTATTATTTTATAAAATCCACCTATCTCTTAGGGACTCTACACTTTTTTTTAATAGCCATCCCCTTCATAATCTTTTGATGTATTTTTTTTTAGATAGTTGAAGTGAGTAATTTTATATTATTTAAACTATTGATGGGATAATCGGTTGACGAATTTGTTACAAAGTAATGTGGCCGAATACCTCTTTTCACCCCTGAACTTTACTCTTTTCGTCCATTTCACACATCAACTTCAAAATTAACCAATTGAACATATGAACTTTTATTTTGGACCGATTTCATCCATGGTCAGACATTTTTTTGTTCTATTGAACACATCATTTGACAGCGTGGACAAGCACGAGAGGCCACTCTCTTGTGAGGCGCGTTGATTGGTGAAAGAAGAGCTAACGAATACCTTATTTCACCCCTGAACTTTACCCTTTTGGTCCATTTCACCCATCAACTTCAAAATTAACCAATTGCACACATGAACTTCTATTTTGGATCGATTTGATCCCGGTGATCACTACTTAATACTATTAATGGATATTCTACATTTTTTTATGTATAAAATATTTTTTTATGTATATATATATAAAATATTTTTTGAAATATAATGGATATTCCACATTTTTACTTGTTGTTGATTAATAATAATAATATTCTTATTTCTCATATTTTCAGTTTAAAGTGTGTTATAATGGATATTCCACATTCTTATTTGTTAATTGAATTATTTGAAACTAATGCAATGTTAATTTTTTTTATTTTTATATCTTAAGTTCAAATTGTAATATAATAAACATTTCAAAAAATATAATAAACATTTTGACTTGTTTATTGAATAATAGTAGTAGTAATAGTAACAATGATAATAATAAAATTAATAAAAATATTTTGTTAACAATTTATTTATTATATTTTAATCACAAAACATATTAATTTATATATATATATATATATATATATATATATATATATATATATATAGTATCAAGTAGTAACTTAAATTACAACAATTTAGTTTTTTTTTTTTTTACTTCATTTCCATCTATATATTAACTTTCATCGGTTCAGAATAGAAGTTCATATGTGCAATTGGTTAATTTTGAAGTTAATGTGTGAAATGGACCGAAAGGGTAAAGTTCAGGGGTGAAATGTTTTTAACCCCTCTTTAAAAGGTGACATGGATGTCAACCTGGACATCAAATGTGCCATGTCATTGCGCGTCCTTCAAATGCGTTTTGTTATGTCTAACCATGGGTGAGATCGATAAAAAATAGAACTTGATATGTGCAATTGGTTAATTTTGAAGTTGATGTGTGAAATGGGCAAAAAAGATAACGTTCAGGGTTCGAAAAGGGTATTCGGCCAAGTAATGTAGTTTTGTTAATCTTCCTTGACCATTCTGACGTCAACTATATGCAACGTTTTTAAAGAAAGTTGTCATTGTCATAATTATTGCAACGCAATTGTACACCTTAAGGTGGGAAAGTCATAAAACGTGCCAAAGTTGGCTTTTTTAAGTTGAAAAACTCTTTGTTAAGTTAGAAAAAAGAATTTGAGTTATATTCATTCTTTTATGTGCATTCGTATAGACGCCATATGGTCAAAACTTTTTATATATAATTAATAGGCCTAATTACTTAAAAAAAATTATGAACTTTTACACTTTTAATAATTTTAGTATATTGTTTCAAATTTTTAAAAAACGGTATCGTGCTATTAGTTTTTTAACAAAAACACTTTCCTATTGGTTTTAGTGCTGACGTGGCATCGGAGTTGTTTGACGTGGCACTGGATATTTAAAAACCAAAAAAATTTGGTTGACTCATCATGACCTAATTACCTAAAAAATCCTGAACTTTTATACTTTTAACAATTTTAGCACATTCTTTTTAAGTTTTTAAAAAACGGTATCGTACTATTAGTTTTTTAACAAAAACACTTTCCGGTTAGTTTTAATGGTTTTTTTAGCTGACGTGACACCTAATCTTTTTGAAATGGAATTAAATATTTAAAAACCAAATAAATAGAATTAAATTATGCAAAAGTACTACATAATAAATCAAACAAATTATAGCAGAAAAACTGAGATTTTTGGAATAAAAGCAGTAACAATACAAGCAAAAATAGAGACAATAGAATATACAAAAATAGAGACAACAAAACAATAATTTTTTTTATTACATGAAAATCAACAATGAAATATTTTAAAAATTATATAATATCTCAACAATTATTCTAATTTGATTTTCCCATTAACTAAGCAATTAAACATTAGGTAAGTTGTTACTATGCTCTCAAATCTATAGTTTTTATAGGCAGAATACTAGCAACAGCGTGGAATTATTGGAGAATTAATAACAAAAGTATACAATTAATTGCATGACTCAATTCGCTTTCCTGCAATTAGTCCTAATCTGGCCATTTGTGCCTGTAAGTGGGCCAAGGTTTCCCTTCTTGACCATTCCTTGGCAAAATCTATACTGAAAGCGGTTG
>CATIWK010332304.1:0-17709 GCA_949634005.1 Mallotus japonicus | reverse complement strand
TATATGCATGTATATTGCATCCATTGAAGCAAAATGGAACTTTGCTCAATTATTCGAATAACATTAACATTAACATTTTGGTTGCAGAATTTAGTGTTGTTTCTGTCGATGCAAGAAAATTTTGACAACTCATGAAGCATTACTGTGGACAAACAGAAAAATATCAAAAGGAAAAATAAAAAAAATTAAGGAAGAAAGGGACTGGTAGGCGCAGTGGGGCTTGTATTTATCGAACAAATCTATATATAATAAGTCTTAGACTTTAATCATAGATTTAAGTGTGTTGTATGCTGCAAGTGAGAGCTAATCTTTTTTTTAAGATGATCGTCAATCATTTCGATTTAGTCTTCTTTGTTATTATTTTTTTTTATTTTATTTGCTTTAGTCTTTTTTGCATTGATAAATATAGATTTTGTGACATATTTGTTTCTCTTTTATAGGATTTAAACACTTTATAATTATAAAATTTTGTTAATATTTCTACAATTACATCCATTTAAAAGATCAAACCGTTAATCTATGGTGATTCAAAACTATTAAACAGGACGTAAATATCGTCGAAATGCACATTAAAAGAATTCTGTCAACGTAATTGAGGAATAATAGAGATAAATTTTATAATTTATATAAAATTTTATTTTAATATTTTTTAATTATACTATTAATTATTTTTTATTAAGATAATTTCCAATTAATAAACGAAAGATTATTTTTTATAATAAAAATCCACTTTAAAATAAAATCGACAAACTCCATGAATAAGACACTTATATTGTGAGAATTTGGGCAGGTGTCTAAAATGGTTTTCCAATGGCTACAAAAAGCACAACCCACAATGGACTATATATATATATTTTTTGCCAGTATATGTTAAATACAATATAATACAAGAAAAAAAAAATATACAACACATGAAATTGACAAAAAGAAGGGATGATGGGTGGGATTTTTTTGACCTTGAAATGAAAAGTTATGATTACATGCTGTATTAGTGGGAAGACTAGCAGGGCTACAAGGGCCACAAAAATTCCACTTTAATTTACATCCTCAACTTCAGCTAGCTAGTTTTATAGAATTGGAATCCCAGGAATTGGTGCCTGTATATATAAAAATATTCTCCCTCTCCATGATGACATTATTGGCCAGAATTGTGGCACACAGCATATACCATTTGCCTCTTGAAAGCTCTATCCCCATGACCAAACTAAGAAGGATTGGACTCATCCAAGTTGAATATTAAACATTGTAAATGGTTAAAATTTTTTAGGATATGTATTTATATTTAACAACTTGAATTCAAAACATTATTTAGAAAATTTTGATTTTTCATCACTCGCACCAACATATGTTAATACAAATAGATATTGATAATGAAATTTAATTTTTTTTTAACTCCAAATACATTCATATAATAATTTCTTTTAAATATATAATTAGACATTCTTTAGATTTATTTTGTGTTTTTTCATTAATTTACTTTTTCCTTATTACAATAAATATATTCATCATTTAATATGTTTTTCAAAATATTACTTTTAGTTATTTTCTTTTATTTAAATATATATTTCTATATTGATATGATGAATTTATAGCAATGGTACTTCTATATATATATATATATATATATATAAAGTTTTTCTCTACGTTACATATTGAATTGAATAGTTTTTCTTTACATAAGCTGATTTTAAATTTCCATGTTGGGGAAAAAACTGGGGGCAAAGAGCAAAATTCCGATGAGAAAATTGTGGAGGCATATAAGCATATCATATCCAATGAGATAATAATGCAATTCATGGCAAGCTCCCATGCACATATAGTCCTCCAAGTTGTTACAACATCCAAAAGTAGAACACATCATGTTCATGGAAAGCTAGGGCATGCAACATTGAAAAGTGAAGAAACTTTAAACGATATGAACAAAGCATGAACTGTGAAGGGCCTATTGTTGCCTCCTCAGAGGGAAATGGAATCAATTAGGGAACATGCTCATTTGGGTACTGGACTCACTCAATTACACACTTTATATTTTTCAGACAAAAGAGTACAAAGCTATAGCTCACTTTGTAAAGTCTAGGTCTGAAAAATATATAACAAGGTTTTGAAGATTGATAAAAAATAATCATGGATGGCCTTGACATAAGGATTTTGTGGCCTTGAAGCTAAGATCACAAAGGGAATTGTGAAGAAAAACAAAATCAATTCACAGTTTGATGAACGGTGCACATGATTTATGAAAGTAACTTTTAATTATTAAAAAAAATATTATTTCTACTTTTTTTTTTCATGTTAGTGTTATAAGATTAGTATATACAAGGGAAGTCCGATATAAATTTTTTTTTTTATTAGGGAGATAGAGGGGGAGGGGGATCTGAACCCTCAACCTCTAAACGGAGCCGACTCCGTAACTGAAACTAGCCAGTCCTACACGGGTAACTTAATATTTAAATGCCTAAAAACGCTGTTCTTAGGACTTAAACCCATGACCTTTGAGGTCATGGGTCATGGGTTACCCACTAACCACTTGAACCAAGTGGTGGAGGGTTAAGTCCGATATAAATTTGAATTCTACCTATTCATGTCTATTCATGTCTAATAAGGTTATAATTATATTACACAGGTGTAGACTATTATTGTCGTTTTTACTTAAGGAAAAATTGATAAAAAAAATTAAATTAAATTCATAATAATGGCTTGAAATGAATATTTAGATTTTTTTTTTTATTACACAAGCATAACTACCATAAAGCTCGGCCAAACTAGGTATTAATATTGTGGAAAGGAAAAAAGAAAGTTAGCATCATGCCATGAAATTTTGAAAGGAATGGAGGCCATACAAAGAGGAAACAGTTTTTAATCAAGTGGGGTTTTGACATCACTAGCCATTGAAATCCAATTTTTTTCAAAGATCACAAAGAAATATACAATATCTTTGGTAGCCCACCAAGCACACACATAGCAATAATATCATCATCTCCTTTGTTACATGTGTTGCACATAATTCAACCCATTCTAGATGGGAAATACCCCCATATTCAAATCTTCATAAAAGAGCAATTTATTGTAAACTTATAACCATCATTTTTTTTGACTATTACTTTTTTTTTTTTAATTTTGACATTATTACTAGGTAGACTACGCATATCATTATTCAGGTCAACAATACTAGCTTAACACTTTAAAATCCATACATAATTTAAATTCATAAGGAAAAGGGTAATTGAAATCAAATTAAACCGGAAAAAGTTAATCTAAAAAAGATAAGAATTTACTAAGAAAAGAGTTCAAATTCAATCAAATATGTGTTCTATGTGTGTGTGCGCGCGCGCGCACACACACACACATATATATATATATATATATATATCCCTGTATTTTCTCAATTTTATCTATACAAACTTATAAAAATCTAACTTAGGTACCAGAGTACTTGTGGGAAGAATCCCACAAGTTCACTTAACTCTTTTGATACTTGCAAATCTGAAGGGTTAATGAACAAATTATCAAGTGGCGCCATTTGTGGGAAAAAACATCCTTCGAACTATTTGAAGATTGCTATGATTCCAGTAGAGATTGAACTGCCATGCTCTGAGTATCTGATGAGTTTGACCAAATTGCAAATGAGGCCAATGCTCAGATTTGCTTGGATATGCTTGAAGAAAAAAGGGAGCAATTAGCTGCAGTGGCAGAAGCTCAACGACAGCAAATTGCAAAGTGCCATGATAGAAACGTCTATGGCAAAACATTTAAAGTCAGTGATATGGTCATGAGAGGGCCGCATTGAAAAAGGAAGCTTTGGCACTGACAAACTTGGACCAAATTGGGAAGGGCTTTTATCAAGTTATTGAGTGTGCAAGTAGAGGTGCACATAAAATTAAGGATGTAAGAGGCAAAGAGCTTTCTAAATATTGGAATACTGAAAGCCTCGAAAAGTTTGATCAACAAAACCAAGCATTTTTTATTAAAAAAAAAAAAAAAACCAAGCATTCAACAGTATACCAGATATGTAAAGACCCAAAATATTAACTTTCTATAATTAAAGGAGATTTTCTTTAATGAAAATATATTCTATTCATTTAGTCAAGTACATACCAAAAAAAAAAAAAGCTATGATCAACCATCTATATGAGACTCGGTTGAAGGATCAACAAAACCAGAAACTTAAAGCTTGGAGTCGCCTTCAGTCATCCCGTGATGCTCGGACAATGCAGCTGCAGTAGCTAAATGATCTTTTTTTACAATTGCTGCTAAGTTTTTGTAAGAGATCTTGTTCAGCTCAAAAAAGTCTAAGTTTGTATTTTGTTGGTTGAGAATCCTCCGACACTCGGATTAAAAATTCGGAAGAATTCCTTAGTCAAATCTTGAAGTTGTTTGTGATCTTTCTTCCGAGCTTCCTTCCCCTCAGCCAATTGCTTATCCAGATCTTTAACCCTTTTTAGTCAGCTGAGATAACGAATGTTGGAGCTCCTTGTTTTTCTTCTATTTAATTTCGCATCCAAAATGGCAATGGATAATTATATTACTTTTCTTATAGAAATACTACTTCCAAATAAATTATATGCTCTATTTTTTAAAATATGTTTATAGATACAAGATAAATAAAAAATTTTAATTAATTTAATTATAATTATTTACTTAATAAACTTTAACTTAATAAATATTTGAAAATAATAAGAGTATTATTTAATTTATATGTCAGTCTAATTTTTCAATTTTAATAGTGTTAGATTATAACATAGTAATTTATTACAATTTTAACAAATTTTCTATTTGAACAATTATATAGTACTCTTTCAATATTTTTATCTAAATAATAATATAATTTTACAAACTTGATAGAGTTATAATATAATAATTTATTATATCCTTTATAAATTTTTTATTTAAACACAACAATCTTTCAATATTTTGACGTTAATAGCCACGTGTTTCGCATGTGAACAAAAAAAATTTTAAAACTCATAATCGTAAACAAAATATTAAACATATACTTTGATATTATTATTATTATTAAATAAAAGTTTAAAATAATAGTTATTATTTTTATATAACAATTTGATATTAACTTAATATAGTTATAATTCATTGCAATTTTTATAAATATTTTATTTAAATAATTATATGTTATTACTTCAATATTTTTTATAATTACTTTTTCTCAACTTTATAAATGATTTCATATAAAAAAAATATTATGATCATAATTAATCGTAAGATAATAAAAAATTATTAGTGATTTGTTAATCAAAAATAAAAAATTTAAAAATAATAAAAGTTATATTTTCTTTATATAACAATTTAAATATTACAATTCCATTAAATTTATAATTTGTTACAATTTTAATAAATTTTTTTATTTGAGTTATGACACTTTATTTCTTCAATATTTTTATAATTCATTCCAATTTTTATAAATATTTTATTTAAATAGAAGTTAACCTAATTAAAATAGGAAATAGACTTTCTATCAAATTCAAATTATATTTTGATTAATTTAATTGTACTTTTATTAATAAATGACAAAATTATCTAATTTTTATATAATAATAAGTGAGGATTTTTTCATAATTTTGCATGTCCCCCTTCATATGTGTATGTCTATATATATAATCCAAAACAAGCGATGAACCATCAATTAATAATTTATTGAATAATATTGTATGATCAACTATAGGACCTGAAAAGAGTACTTAAGAATTACATAAAGTGCATAGAATAGATATAAAAAAGACATGAAGAAAGCGCATACAAAGAAACATGTAGCAAGGACAAAGTAGTAGGTGGTGGTGGAGGGGGTGGTGATGGTGGTAGTGGTGGCCCTGGTGGACGGATCTTATTCGTCTGGCAAAAGCCCTAGACGTCAACTGGTATCTTTTTAGGTAAGTGGTGATCAAATTAAAGGAACGCAGACAGGACGATTTCTTTTTCTCAGATATTCTGCTATTGATATTGAAAATATTGCTATGCTCTTCCCCTTCATACAAAAGAGCTCTTTGCTTTTTATTTTTCTTTTCCATGAAGCAATTAGATTTTTGACATCAAAGATGTATATATGATTCTATCTTAGTGAACTATGTAGTATATTGTGTACTCCTCTTGTACTATTTGGTATCTTTTAAGCTACACGTTCCAGATTTCATCTATTATTTTGATACACCTACATGTTATATAATGCAATTTAAATTCAATTTATGATAGAAATATGCAATTAGTCAACACTCGCAGTAGAAGTGATAACTTCCACCATGTAATATTAGTAGATGGTGGTTGTAGAGATTCGAACTTAAAATTTTCACAATTTTCACAAATAAAAATATCAATTAGGTCGCTCTTCAATAAGGCTTAAAAAATTATTATTAATTATAAAATGAATTTAATGTGTGTATTTACTATTTTTAAATAATTTAAATAAATAAATATATGTTAGCACAAAAGTTGATGCCCATATAACTATAGAAATTTTTATGTATGAGCTTTTTTTTTCGTCAGGTTTAATTTTTAAAAGTAACTACGGACAAAATGATCTAATTTTATTTATTTAAAAAAAAAGAAATTGGGATATAGGATTTAAATACTTTCGTAGTTAATGTATTAAAAAAAAGAAAATTTCTCTTTTTATACCTTTCATATATTTAATTCATTTGACTTTTTTGAAAGAAAACAAAATTGTTTATAAAATTTAAAATAATCTGTGTCATAGAATAATGGTTCTGGATTGGGTTATGGCAACTTCACCACTTCACCATGAGCGAAAAGGATGTGGGATGGGTTGGTCTGGTTGGGTTACTCCTTGAAAATATGGGTATGCCAACTCGTTATCCATTTCGCCCATATCTAACACAACATTTTTGGCTGCTTTAGCTAATGTTTCTTGCCAAAATTTCTGTTGTGTGTAATGTGAGAACTCAGTTTATGGAATGTAACTTGTTTCATGAGACGTTGGTACAGTATATTGTGAACTCAGTTTAAGAAGAAAATATCAAATATAAATTCGTATATTTAGAGAAAATTATACGAATATAAAAATTATACAAATTAACTTGTTTAATTCACTATGTTTTGTATATATGTTTTTTTAGGAAAATGTACAAAAAAATTATATCATATGCTTCTGTATTTTTTTCATTTTTCTAACTTATTTTTATGTTATCTGAAATCTCTAATTTTTATTAAATTACATTCTAATTAGTACCTTTTTGACTAATATCATTAGTTTTGTAATAACAATGTAATAATAAAATCATTTTTTAAGTAATTTATTATGAAAACTGACTATCAATACGACTTTTAAATATGTTATAAATTTATTTAAAAATATGTTACAAAAAGGAAGAAAAGGTTCATGTATGAAGCCAAATGGGAACAACATGATGACCTATGTGAAATTATTAGAAGATGCTAGAATGATGAAGGGGAGGGGAACCAATGGGATGAAGGGTTGGGGATGAAACTTAACAAACTGAGGTTTGAACTGATAAAATGGAACAGAGAGAGATCAAGAGGCAATTATCGGGATGCAATGGAACTCCAAAGTAAAATTGAAGATGCCATGAAGGGTAACAGTAAAAAAAAAAGGCGCAAATGGAGTTGATAGAGCTATGGAGGGAAGATGAGATGCATTGGAAACAAAGATCGCATGTGCAATGGCTGAGAGAGGGTGACAGGAATACCAGATTCTTCCATATATCAGCGATGCAAAGAAGAAATCGCAATTAGATCAGAAGAATCATATCAAACCAGGGACAATGGATTAAGGGGGAACAAGAAATTAATGAATGTGTTGTGAGTTATTTTGGGAATTTATACAAATGAGAACCTGTGGAGATTGGCAGTGATATGCAAAACATTATTCCTCATATGGTTTCGGAAGAAATAAATCAATATCTATTGCGAGAAGTGGCAGTAGAAGAGGTAAAAAGCTCTGTGTTTGGGATGGGCAAATTAAAATTGCCAGGGCCCGATGGCTTTCTAGGGATTTCCTACCAAAACCATTCGGAGATGATAAAAAATGAAGTGGTGCAGGCTATAAAGTCCTTTTCCTAGACAAGTACCCTACCTCTTAACATGAATCATACCACCATTGTTCTAATTGCAAAGACAAAGTAACTTGAGAAATTTGAAGAGTTCAGACTAATCAGTTGTTGTAATTATGCCTACAAAATCGTATCTAAAGTGCATGCTAATAGGCTAAGGAAGTGGCTACCTTAAATAATCACCCCTCAACAGACAAGTTTTGTTAGTGAAGACATTATTCAAGAGAACATCAGAAATAACCACTAAATCATGTACACTTTGAAGTATAGATTCAAAGGAAGTAAAAGCTGCTTTGCTCTCAAGCTAGACCTAGCTAAAGCATATGACAAAGTTAATTGGGATTGCTTGAGGAAAATTTAAAGGCAAATGGGCTTTGATGATAGATAGGTGGACTTGGTTATGCCATGTGTTGAAACTATCATGTTTTCAATCTCTATTAATGGTAAGCTCACAAGAAACTTTCATCCGAGGAGAGGACATCGGCAGGGGGACCCAATATCCCCTACCTCTTCATCATCACAGCTGATTACCTGTCCATAGTCGTTGACAAGGAACATTAGTAGGGTAACATCAAATGTATTAAAGTAATGAGATACTGCCTTGTAATTACACATTCTTTATTTGTAGATGATATGCTCATTTATGGGGAAAACATTTAAAAAGAGATTAAAGTGTACAATAATAAACTGACAAAGTATATAAAGGCTTCTGGTAAAAAAATTAATCTTCACAAGTATGAATTGCTATTTAGCAATAATACAATCAATGAATTCAGAGCCTTAGCCAGCAGGGTTTTGGGTGTCAAAGAATCTAATTATGTTGTGAAGTACTTGATAATTCCTATAGAATGGGGATGAACTAAGAAGCAAATGCTTGGATTTTTAGTCCAGAGAACAATAAAAAAAAACTCAATTATGGAAGTGTAAATTCTTGACTCAGGCAAGGCGTGAAATAATAATCAAGTTAGTATTGCAGGCTTTACCTTCCTTTGTAATATCTGTGTTTAAGATCCTTATGGCTGTTATTCTAGAAATTGAAAAACTAGTGAGAAACTTTTGGTGGAACCAAGACTTGGATGAACAGAATTTGCATTAGACTAAATGGGACAACGTAATAGAGATTAAGAGATGGGGTGGAATGGGGTTTCGTGAAATGGAAAAATTCAACTATGCTTGCCAAAATAGGGTGGAATCTAATCCATCACCCAGACATGCTATGCGCAAGATTAATCAAAGGTGTTTATTACCCTTCCTCTTGGTTTCTAAATGCTAGGTTGGGTAATAAAGCCTCGTGGATATGGAATAGCTTGATCCAAGGGAGAAGAGTCATTGAAAAGGGGTATCAATGGAATGTAGGCTTTGGATCGAACATCCAAGTATAGTAGGATCCCTGGATTCCAAGTTTGCCAGAACTCAAACCATAAACTCCTGTGCCAAATGACCCTGGATGTTACTTAGTATATTAGACCAAGAGATGGGAACACAGAAAGAATAGGTTCTTGCCTCTCTGTTCTCAAAGAGGGAGAGGAAAGCCATTCAGTGTATCCCTGCTTGTCCTCAATTTAGAAGAAATAGAATAGTTTGCATTTCGAAAAACTTGGTACCTACACTATCAAATTTGGATATAAATGATTGAAATAGGCTGCTAAAGATAACATTATGGGTGGTAACCAATGGAACGTCTCAAATGGAAACTGTGAACTGTGGAGATCAATGTAGCAGTTGAATCTGACCCTATAAACCAAAAATTTTATCTAGAGATATGCATGGAATGCCATAGCTATAAAAGAAAACCTAAATCATAGAGGGTGTGAAAATGATGGATTGTGTAAAAGGAGTAATTTAAATGAAAAAAAACTGGAACATTTGTTGATGTCATGTAATCATTCAAGGCACATCTGGCATACTAGCCAGTTTAGGTACATCCCAAATGCTGCCCAACTTTATTCATTTAGGGATTGGTGGATAGTAACAAAAAAAAATGCTTGATAATGCAAACTGCCCTGATCTCTTGAACCTTGTTGCAATAATATGCTAAAATATTTTGAAGGCAATAAATAACCTGAAGTTTTAAGATTTCCTAGAAAACCCAAACCTCACACTAGACTATATTAAAGTTAATTGGCAGGAAATTCAGGAGGTGATCGAGAGCCATATGAATTTGCTCAACCAAGAAGAAGAAGAAGAAGATGGAGTAATAGGATTAATGGAGAAGTGGATACGTCCTTGTCTTGGCAAGTGGAAAATGATGTATCCTTTCAAAGGGTCCACAACAAGGGGTAGGTGGCTTATATTTGTAGAGACCACTGAGGGCAAGTGATCCATGTAGGTACTGAGGTTTAGAATGTTTCATCTCCATTGTAAACTAAAATGTTATCTATTAGGGCTACGGTAAAATTTTTGAGCCTCCACCCAAACAAGCTGGTGGAGTTGGAATCGGATTGCAAAATTGCTGTGGACCTATGCAACTCTATTGAATTGGGACCTCCATGGGAAGTGGAGGCTATTTTAAAGGAGATTCAATGCTTAATGTTGGAAAACTCCAATCTATCCTTCTTATTTATCCCAAGAAAATGCAATCAAGTAGTTGATTGGCTTTCCAAGAATGTTTCAACCTTAGTCTTTGATAGTAGTAGCTTTAATGTTCATCCTTCCTTGCTATATCTAATTCATAAAGATGTCCTTTTGTAATTCTTTTGCAATGAAAGTTTATTTTCAAAAAAAAAAAAGTTAACAAGGTATTAATATATAATGCAATAAAAATTACTGACTCCAAAATTATACGAAAAAATTACACGCCAGAAAGTGAAAAAAACATATAACTAAGGGGATATTTTTACACTTTTTCCATTTTTAACTCACAAAAAAAAAAAATTGAATGGGCTAAAGTTTATTTATTGGACTGTATAGAAAGTATAATAAATTACTATTTTCTCACTCTATTTTATCATATTATATGATTTTTCCAATATTTAAAAATTATTTTTCATCTTTTTTAAAATATTGTACTATTTATCAATTTATCTTAATATTTTATTAAAATTATTGTTAATTTACTACAAAATGACAATTATACTTTTCAATGAACTATAAAATATTTAAAGATAGTTACTATTTTCATTTTTTTATCCTATTATGCTATTTAGTGGCTAAATTTAAAAATTTTATTTTTTTCATTATCATATTTTTTGTTAAATTTTTATTAAAATAGTTATTAAATAACTATAAAGGGATAATGACTTTATTAGTCCTAAAAGTATAGTGGATTTCACAACTGAGTCCTAAAAGAGAATTTGTTAACAATTGAGTTCGATAAAAACTTAAAATTCTCACTGTTAGTCCTAGTCTATTAACTTTAACAGAATTTGTGTTGGTATGACATACACATCTCATCTTTTTTTCACACCTCACCTTCCACATCACCCCATTTTTACCACATTAGCTTTTTTTTTTTTTCTAAACTTCCATATATTGGTTTTTTAGAATGTAGGCACCTCTATATTGTTGAAACTAATCTAGCTCTTTTGTCTCATGCATCTCTATCTTTAAAATACTAGTCCTATGCCTTTTCCACAGTTGTATATTTGATAAACCCTATGCCAACACCCACATTTAACCTTAATACCCTATATGAAAATTTTTTTGTCACTACTCCTAATTATTCAAAACATAATTTTTTTGTGTGTCGTTGCTACCCATGGCTACGGTCCTATAAATCTCATAAACTTACCTTAAATTCAAAACCATGTGTCTACCTTGGTTATTTTTTTAACTTAAAGTGCATATTTTTGTTTTGATCCATATAACTCAAATTTATGTCTCCAGGCATGTTTGTTTTATTGAGTCAATTTTTCAGTTTGTTCATCTCTCTATACAGGACTCACGTCCTCAATCAAATACCATTGCCACTTATTACCCTCCAACGCTTATAGTTACTTTATCACTGCAACCACCACAACCCAATATTGTATCTACAATGGAAGCTTCTAAGTAGTCGTGTTGTGCAATTTCAATAAAACCCACCTACATATACTATGACTATTAGAGCCAAGAACAATATACACAAACCCTTAAGGAAAATGAACCTTTATAGTCAAATAACATAATCCAATGACATTGAACCAACCACGACAATTTAAACAATTAAAGATCCCAAATGGTGTCAAGCTATGTTTGAAGTGTTTAATGCATTAGTTAAAAATGGCATATGGGAACTTGTTCCACCTTATCATGGTTTCAATCTTGTTAGATGTACGTGGATTTTTAAAACTAAATGTAAATTTGATGGCTTTTTTAATAGATTCAAAGCTCGCTTGGTTGCTAAAGGTTTTTTTCATCAACGCTTGGGAGTAGACTACCATAACACTTTCAATTTTATAATTAAACTAACTATAGTTTGTGTTGTACTCATCATTACCATTAATAATGGATGGCCATTGCAGCAATTGGATGTTAATAATGTCCTTTTACAATGTCACTTATATTAAAATGTCTATATGGTGCAGCCTCAAGGTTTTGTTGACATTGATAAACTAACTTATTTGTGTAAACTGAGAAAGGCCATGTATGGACTAAAATAAGCCCTACGAGCCTGGTATCAAGAACTTCGCACCTTTCTCCTTCAATTTAGGTTCAAATATTCTCAAGTTGGTACTTCACTCTTTGTTTTGAATAACGACAATCATATTTATCTATCTCTTAGTGTATATTGATGACTTAATTGTTACTAGAAGCAGCACTTTAATGATTGATGATTTTATGAAAATTCTATTGAAGAGATTTCCTCTCAAAGACCTCGGGTTATTGCCCTATTTTTTGGATTTGAGGTTGTTCCAAATGCTAAAGGTTCGCTTCTCTCACAACGATGCTATATCATGGAACTTTTGAGCTAAACAAACATACAAGATGCTAAAGTTGTGCTCACTCCTTTATCCATCAATCCACCATTAACAATCACTTATGGCATCTTCATGTCTTATCCAATAGAATATAGGAGAGTCCTTGGTAGCCTACAATATTTACTGCTCACAGGACCAGACATCGCTTTAACTGTCAACTGTTTATCTTATAGTATATACACAAATCGACAATTGATTATTGGGCTTGTGTCAAAAGATTATTGCGAGATTTATTGGATACACCATTAATGATGGCCAATAGCTTCACCGATCTTCATCACTCCATTTACATGCCTTTGCTGACGCTAATTGGGCAAGAAATAAAGATGATTTCTCTTCCATTGGTGCTTATGTGGTTTATCTTGGTTGAAATCTAATCTCTTAGAGTTTGAAAAAGCAATAAACAGTGGCACCCTCTTCAATGAAAACTGAGTATAAATTGGTTGCTACTACTATTGCTAAACTTAATAAAGTGCTATTATATGATCTTCACATTAAGTTATCACATTGCCTAATTTATTGTAATAATAAAAGAGCTACTCAACTTTGTTCCAATCCAGTGTTTCATTCAAAAACAAAGCATGTGGCTATTGATTTTCATTTTGTTAAAGACTAAGTTCAAAATGGCACTTTGCATGTTGCGCATGTTTCTTCTGCGGACCAAATCGCTGATGCACTCACAAAGCCACTTCCAAAATCACAGTTCCTATATCTAAAGATCAAGATTGGACTACTCTCATGAGGTCCATCTTAAGGGGGCATATTACATGATTAGTATCATTGATTCTAGGAACTTTTTTGTAGAATAATTCAAATTCTTTTATCTATATTCAAATCATATTTTCTGTTATATATCTTAACAATGCTATGGTATAGGAATTCTAATTGTATGATCTGCTGTATATAATGACTTATTCATTACTAAGAAGTGTATCAACTCCTTCCAATACCTTAACGTTTTATCTAATTAGTATCTTATATAATGTGTAAGAAAATGGTAATATTGCTCATTTATTGGCACCCTAAACAGTTTCAGGTATTCAAAACTAAAAATGAATAGGAATATGCTCTCATTTTTTGTCATTCAATAAAATAATTTAAAGTCTATTTGGTATTATTATGAGAAACTTAATTTTTTAAAATTTAAATTTAAATTTTTATTTTATTATTTCTTTATTATTTTTTTTACTGAAATAGAATAAGTTGCATTTTTTTCTAAATTGAGTTTCAAAAAGCATTATAAAAATAAAAAAGGAAAAATAAATATAAACTGCACTGTTAAATTTCCTCTTTTTTTTTTTCGAAAAATAATTCCCTCTTACTAGTATGTTGCTTATGATAATAAGTGGCACCACTTTTCAAATTAACATTTTTTTTAATTCTTTTAATTCTTAGAAACTTCTTTTTGTTAGTGATATGCACTGGATTAATCATTTATGACTATGTTTTGACTTTATCATTTTATTAATAAAGAGGCATTTCCATTATCATTTTTTTTATGATAATTAAATGAATAGTTAATTCTTTCTGAGGTCATCAAGTATGTGACTTGATAGTAAAACCCTTAGATTAAATATGAGTTCTATTCAGATTATCCCTATCCATTTATTTATTATAGAATTAATAATGAATTAAGGCTAGTATGATGTTGACTAATGATTATGTTTTACTAATCATAAATATGAGATATTAAGTCAACTCATAGGTACTTGTTTGAGACATCATGTACTGGATTGACCCACTATGAGAATACTATATAGATAATTGTCATAAGTATTTCTCATCACAGTAATATTGTTTTAGTCCTTCAACCTTTAAATCACCATGAATTTCTACATAACTATTTTATATTTTGACACAGTCTAACATTGTCTTTAACAGGATGATGAAATAGAATGTTGTTGGATATGAAATGAGTTATGTGAGGAATGTGAGTGATTGAGAAAGAATTTATCCCTCATTTAATATGAGTCAGATATCTATGAGTCCCTTGATAAGATAGACTGAAAGAAAATGCATGGTCATGCTGAAGTGAATTGATAAAGAGTTATCATTCTCAGTCTACTTAAGTCATAATAATATTGAACTGTATAAGGATGACATAAACTATGTCTTATGTTCAATTAAGATATCATGTGATAAAGAATGTTCGCTGTAATTAGGTTATGTCGGATTATCGACCTTCACATAACTTGGGTAGTCATAATGTCTTGTTAGAGGCCACTTATGACTTGTAAGCCTAAATTAGGATTTTAGGCCCACTGCCAACGTTATGTGAACCTACAGGGTCACACACTTAGAACATGCCCAAAATGAATATGGGTTTACCAAATCCAGTTAAACTCTGTGGAAATAAATATATATATAAATTTGTGTGTGTGTATATATATATATATATATATTTAAGGTAATGGTTATCTTAAATAAATAAGAAAATATATTTCTATTTTGGTATTTAAATCAAATCATAATTAAAAGTGGTATATACCAAAAACGTTTTGGTAAATGAAACCCTAATTGAGAAGTCTATAAATATATCATGTTCTCTAGGGTTTCACACATCTTTCACTTCAGCCACCTAAATTCGTTTTCTCTCCCTTTTGAGAAAACGAAACACAAAGTTCTTTTTGTTCTTGATTTGTGAGACAATCAAGAAAGGTGCTAGCACACACAGATTTGTTTTGATTCAAGGGTTGTTCGTGTGGATACTAGTAGAGGACGCATTCTTTTGGAGACGTCTCAATCCGATCAAAGAAAGCAAAAAGCTCGAGGTAGGGTGTCACTGGTGTGAACCTCCTCTCTCCCTTCCTGCAACAATCTTTCCTCTACTTGCGTTTGTGGTAAGGTTTTGGAAATCCTAATTAAATCAGTTAATCGAATTACATGGATCCTGATTAGGGTTTATGTTAAAAAATTTTAATTTTCACTGCGTTTTGTATCGTGAAACCCAACACTTTTTTAATATCATTTTTCAGAAAACATTGAACGAATTTAACGCTAGCTTGTTATGATTTTTTGTTTTAAATTTTTACTTATAAAAAACGATAATTAATCTTTTTTATGTTCTTTATTGATTGCCTTCAAAAATATTTTTTGTTTATATGAGAAATTAATTCAAAATACGAAAATATGAGAAAGAATAAAATAGATAAGGTGGAAAAATAATAATAGAGAAAAATAGAAAAAATTAGAAAGTACAACCTCTGAAAAGATATTTTTATTTCAAAAATAGACATGTTTTATTTTTAAATGTTTTAAAAAGGCTAAAAATATAAAATATAAAATTTTTCATTAACATATTATATTTTTATTAAAAAAAGAAACAAAAAAGTATAATATAATCAATAATAAACGTATCCTAGTTTCTGTCAAATTTTATTCTTAAAAATCTAAAAATGTTGTAATCTCTATTCCAAAAATACTCTATCAAACTGAGCCTAAAAATATTGACAAAAAATAAGGTTTATAACGAGAAGTCTTACTTTCAAGAGCATAATGCAAGCCTCTCGTAATCTCATGAGGCTTTGCTAATTTTATTTTTCTTTTCTGTTTACATTTACTCTGACTTTTGTCTTTAATATTTCCATTTATTTGAAAAAAATAAAAAAAATTGAAATGAGAAGTCAACTATTGATTTGTTACACTATGAAATAGAGCAACTAGACTAATGATCAAATAATAACTTGTTACA
Organism: Mallotus japonicus; assembly: GCA_949634005.1. Classification (NCBI taxonomy): domain Eukaryota; kingdom Viridiplantae; phylum Streptophyta; class Magnoliopsida; order Malpighiales; family Euphorbiaceae; genus Mallotus; species Mallotus japonicus. The sequence goes on along the minus strand of CATIWK010332304.1, from coordinate 1,087 downwards.
CTTATTATTAATTTACTATTGAAATCAATTAGCATCAACTGTTCTCATTTAACTATATTTTAGGTTCAAATCGTGGTATATATAGTCATTAAATTAAGGTATAGTATATTTGCGGCCCCTTAAATTTGAAATAATTTATCAATTTGACATCTCAACTTACAATTTTGCCATTTCAATACTTAAACTTGCCTAAAATGCGTTAATCTACACTAATATGATGATATAATGCATTAACCACCCTGGTGCTTACCGCTTTTTGTTAGTTTGACACTTTTATTTGCAGTTTTTGGTCAATCAAACTCTTAATCAGTGCACATGTTGATTCGTTATTTCATGTCATGTGTGTTGACATGGGTTTCAAAATTGTATTTTAGATGAATTCAAGTGTTAAAATGACAAGACTGGTGTCAAACATGACAAAAAAGTTATAAGTACAGGAAACTATGAATGTATTATGTCTTAAATTAATTATTTTAAAAAAATTATTATTTTTATAATTTCATCTAAATTGAATCAAATTAATGAAAATTTAAAAAATTTAAGATATAGTAAATTTTATAAAAAAAATAATAAAAAAAAGATAAAAATAATGTCTATCATTATCGTAGTACATATAAAGCAAATGGCCAACATCTATATTCAATAAACCAACAAAAATTGAAATAAATGCTATCATAGATCATCCTTCAGCCTTCTCTTATCCTCTTACAATTTCATCATATGTATTATCCTCATCTCAATAGTGTAATCATTAGTATACAGATAATGCTTATTCGTATCATTAATTTATGAATAGCTTTACCCAGGGGTGTGCACGGTCCGGGTCGGTCTAGAGATTTCAAATTCTCCGAACCCGTCTTAAAATGTCGGAGATTTAAAAATTAAGGCTCAGGAATTGCTCCAAATTTTCGGTTCGGTTCGGTTCGGAGATTAAAATTTTCGGTTCAATTCGGTTCAGAGATCGGTTATTCTCCAAATTAAAATTTTCGGGTCAAATCGGTTCGGAGATCGGTTCTTCTCCAATTTAAAAAATAAATAAATATAAAATTCAAATTAAACTACGAACCATTTTATAATTTTATTATAA
>CATIWK010332076.1:0-11295 GCA_949634005.1 Mallotus japonicus | reverse complement strand
GCCTCTTCCTCAACAGGGCGAGAAGACTCTCTAATTAGCAGAACTTACTTCTACTCTAAGCAAACTGCACATGCATAAGTTCAAAGCCTTAAACTATCCTAGTACTTCAATAAATCATATTGAAAACATGGTATAGAACATAGGATTTACATTTAAAGCATAAATCAACAAAACAACTAAGAAAAATAAGCAAACAAACTTAATGCTTTAATATGAGAAGAGCAAGTAAGAATATTTACTGAAATGTAAGCTTTTCCAAAGTAGTTTGCCCTCAGAGATTGAATGGTGAGTTTGATCTCTACTCACATGTAAGAAGGCACCTTCTTCTCCTTTAAGAAAATGAGTTTTAGCTTGGTTTTCTACTTCCTCTTCTAAAAAACGTCCCTTCTTGCACCTCATAGCTCCCTCTTCTCTCTTACTCTGCCTTTGGGTTTTTTAGTTTTTTCCTTTTCCTCTCAAAAATCAGCCCCCTCTCTCCTCTCTTTCTTTTCCTTTTAAGCCCTACAACTACCCATCCCATCACCATCCTCTCCCTCTCCCCTAAGCTAGCTCTCTTCCACTCATTTTCCTCTCAAAAGGTGGTTTTTTACGTGCTGGAGCAGAGGGTGAGGCGTGGGTCCACCTTTTCTGCCATTTATATGCTGCATTTAATGCAGTATGCAAGTGGTAGCTAAGGAGGCAATCGCCCCCTCGAGGAGGAGATTGCCCCTTGGCCAGGAGACGTCGCCTCCTGGGCCTAGGTCTACATGGGCCAAGTTGGGCTCAGGTCTGATGGGTTAGGCCTTTCTAAATTCATTCTTAAGGAATTTCAGGATTGTTCCTTGCATTCAAATCTCGTTCTTATCATCAGGCTTTATTGCAGGTCGGCAAAACCGAACATCCGGAGTCCGTCCCCTATCGTGGGCTGACCGAATTGGGTGTCTACAATTTGCCCCCTTAGATTTTTGAAAAACTAAATTCATGCATTCAAAGTTTTTGAAAACACAACATGCAATGACATAAACACAAATAAACATAAACAACAACATACCTGATTCCCAAGCATCACTCGAGAAGCAAATTCTTCAACTTATACTGCGACTGCGATATTTGGGTTTTCCTGGCCTGAAATTTACTTAGCAGACACGTGTTTCTCTGGTTTTCCTAGTCCAATACTCCTCTCAACAATCCAGACTCATATGGGGGACACAGTCCTTGGGTTTTCTTGACCCGAGACCTTACTCGATGATCCACAATCCTCAGGTTTTCCTAGCCCGATTCTTCACTCGATGATCTAGACTTCGGGTTTTCCTGGCCCGAATAGTCTTTCGATGATTCAAACTTCAGGGATTTTGACCTGAACAGTCCATAACTGGGGAATATCGGAAACCCATCAGGTCCAACTCGCCTTTTATGGGAAACTTTTAATTGATACGGGAACTTGCTGTCATTTCTGGTTTTTCCTGGCCCTGACACTCCACTCAATGATCTAGACTTCGGGGATTCAAACCCGAACAGTCATTTGATGGTCCAGACTTCGGGGATTCTAACCCGAATAGTCCCTGACTAGCATCCCTTCAATTTTAATAAGGGCACTCGCACCTTTATCCCGGGTTTCCAAGCCCTGGAGGCAGTCCCTTTTTCCTGATACGGGAATCTATGCCTACTGCGTCGTCCTCGGGTTTTCCTGGCATGACAGACAGTCCCTTCAGTACTTTTGACATGGGAATCTCATGCCTTTATACTTAGGTTTTCCTGGCCTGAGCGGCAGTCCCTGAACTCTGATGCTACGATCAGATAATCCTGCTGATGCTACAATCAGACAATTCACAACTGAACTACACTTGTTTGATAAACATAGACACAATCATCTTCCTTCGAGAACCTCGCCCGCCCAAGTTACCGGTTCAACTATTCTGACAAAATTTTCCATTTCAGAGAAAAGATTTCGGGACTCGCCCGAGCCGCTTTCACCGCTCTCATTTCCAATTCATCATTATTTTTCCACAAAAATAGTTTTTTTTACTATAAAAAGGAAAACCCTATTCCTTTTCAGTCCTTTCTCTTTTCTTCCCTTCTTTTATTTTCCTTTTTCCTTCCCACATTTTCACATTTTCAAACATGGGTGATGACAGAACTCTGCCTCTTCTCGCATGGAATCATGTTTCGAATTCACGAGAGGCGATACCGTTCCTCTTCTTACGGATTTGAGGACTCACCTTTGTTCATCCTCCTTTGGAGAGGTTAGTAACCAAATCTTTTCATTTTTTCTATAAAATATTAATGGGTTACTGATATAAATCATTTAATCATCACTTAGGATTAGAAACATGAGTGAATGGACAAATTAAACTTGGATTTAACCTAAAATCGAGCGTGGAGCCTGTTCTTCGCTCAGCAGAGGCGATCGCCTCTTCGAGGAGGTGATCGTCTCCTTGCTAAGAGGCGTTCGCCTCTTGCTAAGTGGTGATCGTCTCCTATTTATCATAGAGACGATCGCTTCCCGGCTAAGGGGCGATCGCCTCCCCTCTTCCAAAAAGTGTTCGCCTCTTTAACAGGGCGACCCACATTCTGGTTTTGTGTTTATGCGAACTGAAGGCATTTAAATGACTATGCACTAATTCAAATTCCCTGATTTTATTTTGTAGCATGATGTGACAGTATTCAAGGGCGCTAGGAACTTCCATGGAGCTCAAACTTTCTATAATGAGCTCACCAATGACCAAAAGGACCGGATTCAGGAGACCGGTTTTGAGGATTTCGTCCTCTGCCTCGCTAAGGAGTAGAGGAAAACTGACTACTATCCCTTGCACGCTCTGATGGAGAGGTGGCTTGATACCACACATACCTTTCACCTACCCTTTAGGGAGATAACTCTGGATCCTGTGTCTTTTGTTGCCATCACAGGGATTGCTTGTGCTGGTGATCCTGTTCCTTTCGATGTCAGCTTCCACCAGATGTCCCCTGATAAACTAGCATACATCGAGCGTCTTCTAGGCATGGTACCAGAAATGAAGGGAACACACACCATCAAGCATGATTCCATCCGGACCTTCTATACCCAGGAGAGAGTTACGGCGATGATCTCCCCTCGTGAGATTGACCAGGTGGTGCGGGCGTTTCTGCTCTATCTCTTCGGCACTACTCTTTTCGCCAACACCGCTAGCTCATTGGATCTCATGTTCCTGATGCCTGTACGAGACTTGGATAGGATGTCTTCATATGACTGGGGTGGCTGTGCCCTAGCCTACCTTTACAGGAGCATGGACGAGCTTGTTCGTGGAGCCAAGAGATTCTGTGACTTTTGGTATGCCGTTCTAATAAGTCATGTCTATATCCTTCCCTCTTGATTTTTCTAGATATCTGCTTCCTAACATTCACTTAACATTGTTTCCTTGACATATCTGGGCTTTAGAACTGGAGCTGGTCGTCAGAGTGATGCGCGTGGGGAATAATTTTCCCGTCTTGAGCCGATGGGGAGCCAGCTGTGTCCTGAAGAAGCATTTGACTAGAGTACACATTCATCGGCAGCATCTGAACACCTTGACATAAGATGCGGTACCTGAAACATTTAAAATCGCATTAGTAACTTATAGACTTAGTTTACTTACTTACTGATTTCCTCTTTGCAGATCAAGAGTGACTTGTGGGGGCCTGAGGACAGATGGAATGAGAAGATGATGCGTTCCCGAGCTTTGGCTCAGAGGAGAGTCCTTCTCCGCGGGCCATACTATCGGGTTTGGTACCTGGGTGAATGGATCCTCAACTGGCATCGGGGCATTGGGGTGAGACGTGTCCCCAAGTCTCCTCCTAGCAATATGCTTTGGACACATGAGCTAGAGGGCACTGAGCTTACTCAGGTTATGGCTAGGGAGGCCGTTGTGGATCACACTGTACGGCTTAAGAGTCGGTACTGGGAGTTTGTTCAGACCCATCTGCTGCAGCGAGTACCTGTGACCATTGGTTCCACCTCTCAAGTATACTTTCAATTTAAAACTTGTTTTCTTCTGAATCTTCTATTCCTAACATAATTTCCATATTTACAGGTTGCAGTGACTGGTCCCAAGCCCCGGGTTAGACCTCAGTCATGGGAGAGACCTTACCAGAGACCCTGGACGGATCATGGCGGGGCTAGTACCTCAGCTAGGGCATCACAACACGAGCTTCCCGTAGTTAGAGTCTCTGATATGATTGCAGGCTAGCTCGACCACACTCCCGATCCCTTGGTTCGATGTTGGGTTTCTCCTGAAGAGCTATCCTGTCGGTTCTTGACTCTGGACGAGAGCTTGATACCCTCATCTTCTCCTGCTAGCACAAATTATGTAAGTTCCTAAACTCTGTTTCTCAAATGGTTCTCAACATATTCATTAGCATTGCTTACTCGAATTACCATGTAGATCCCCCTGGAGCAAGGAGATTACATGTACCGATTGATTGAGGCTTTGAGGGATTACATAATGCAGGTCACTGAGCAGTAGAGGGTAAGCAGGACTCCTCTCACACTCACATGTATGCATGTATGCATGATTGACTAACCTTTTCGAATTATTTACACAAGATCATGATGCAAGGTAGTCTGAGAGGATTGCGACCCTACAGCGTCAGATGGAGGCTCTTCAGATGGACGAGGATGATAATGAGGATAATGAGGATGCTGGTGGTGGAGGCAAGCAGCCTGCAGATGCTCTTCGGGCCGGAGACGATGCCGAGGAGGGAGAGGACTCAGAGGGTGTCGAGTAGGACTCTTCTTAGCCTAGGTTTTTCTGAACATTTAGCAATTCTGGGAGTAATAAATTTTTGATGTTTGCAGAAGTTTATTTCATTCATATACATTATCTTTGACTGGATGCTTGCCAATTTACATCAAATTTAGTAGTAATTCGTATGTCTTTGTGTGTATGCTCTTAAACCGCCGAATTACATGCCTTACCATCGAAACAATGTCATTTTCTCCTTAAATTCCTGCCCATCGCCCTGCTAGAGGGGCGATCGCCTCCTGACCATTTGGTGGAGAGGTGATCGCCTCTTGGATAAAGGCGATCGCTCCTTAGCATACTGCAGGCCTCTTTAAATCCTTAAATCTACAATTCAGCCTCTTATTTTCCCTCTTCATCCCAAAACTTCATTTTCGTCCTCTGAACATTCCATCAAACTTAAAAATGACCAAAATAAGCCTCAAGAAGCTACAACCGATCCTAAGAGAATTGGGAGGTCATTCATGGGCCAAACTAATCCCTTTTCACTTACTGATCCTTAAGACTTTGCATGCTAGGAGGATCAACTTCTCTTTTCTCCACTCTGTAGCTCAATTCTGGGATCCCCAGAAATATATTTTTCGGTTTAACTCAGTAGAATTATGCCCTCTGCCTGAGGAATTTGAAGCTATACTTGGTCTTAGCCTGGATTCTACTTGCCAACTCACAATTCCTAACCTTGGGGTTCTGAACCCCCATTCCGTTCAATATCTGATGGCTCGGATGCTCAATCTTCCACCTCAGTCTTCATCTGGCTTAATTCTTAGCCTTGAGATCAAGTTGGAGTCCTTTCTTGAAATCATCCCTGGTGTAGATAAGGGAGAGATTCAATGGCCAAGAATGATGGCTCTCTATTTGTATACTCAGTTCCTGCTAGTTTCCCCTTCTGGGAATTGCAATTCCAAAGTCCTCCATATCTTGAGTTAGGTGGAAGCAGGATACAACCCTTTTCCTCTCATCCTAGCGGAGACACTTATCGGGCTCGATAACTTCACCTCCACTAGACGGTTCTCCGAAAGTCCGATGCTGTTGAAGGTTAGTCTTCTCTTTCTGCCCCCACATTCTACTGTTTTGTCGTCTTCAATTTGCCTATTTATCATTCTTGCAGATGTGGCTTCATGAAAAGCTGAGACTATTAGAACCTCCTCAAAACATCTCCCGCTATAGGGCCAAACATTGTAGAACTAGGAAGTTGCATCCTGTACCGGAGGATGTTCATGGTTTGCTGTCGACATTCCCTGATACTCTGATCCACTGGACATGTCCATGGTGGAGACTACAACACGTAACCCTCCGTTCTTATACCTACTGTATTCCTGTTGTTGGTCTCCATTCTACTATATTCTATAATCCAGCACGGCTCTGTCGCCGGTATGGGCAGAAGCAATTGATCCCGGAGCTTGTGCGTGAATTTGAACTAGGGCCCCTCACCCAGAACTTCCTAGATAACCTGGCGGCTACTTGGCCTCGAAGAACCATTCAGAGAAACGTAAGCTTCGATGGAGATCTGTCCACAGATGATCAGTACAAGGCATGGATACAGTTGCAACAGACAAAAATGGATGAGTTTATCAGAAATAAAAGGACAAGAGAGTTGCAAGCAAAGAATGTTCAAGATGCTCAACAAAAGAAAAGGAAGCACTATTTTCTTATGAATTAAGTTATTTTTCCTTTTCGTGAGACATAGTTTCCTTTTGCAGTTAAATAGTGTGTGATAGACACTTAATGCAATGCTTAACAATAATTGAAGCAATCCGTTTTATTTAAATTAAGCACAGTGTGCATATACATTTTGCTTCTGACATATCTCATATCGTTAGGTGGCCTGCTGTTGAAAGTTTTCCAACTAACTATTTTCTCTCTCTCACTCCCCTTTTACATGTCCTTAATTTTGCCCGGACCGCCTCTTTCGAGGTTTTCAATCCAGCAAGACTTTTTACTTTCTTCATTTTTTTGTCTCTAACTTTTGCCTAGGTAGCCCCTTTTTTCGAGGTTTTCTCCCTAGCGAGACTTTCACAGAAAGTACTTCTTTAGTTTATCGAGGTTGGTAGGCTCTCTGAACTCATTCCCTTCCAAATCAGACAAAATAGCAGCACCTTTAGAGAACAGCTTCTTTATCAAGAAAGGACCTTCCTAATTCGGCTTGAATTTACCCCTCGGGTCAGTCATGATCGGTCTCGTGAGTTTTAGCACTAAATCTCCTTCTTTGATCTTTCTTGGCTTTATCTTTTTATTGTAGGCTCGGGCTATTCTTTTCTGATATAACTGTAAGTGGTACATAACCTTCATTCTCTTCTCGTCCAGCAAGGTGAGCTGCGCTAAACGACTCTCCACCCACTGATACTCAGGAATTTTTGACTCTAGAAGAACTCTCAGTGACTGAACCTCAACTTCTACTTGTAATACAGCCTCGCATCCATAGAACAAAGAATAAGGAGTCACTCCTGTCGATGTCCTGGCAGTAGTTCCATAGCCCCATAGTGCAAATTGCAAATATTCTGACCAGTCCCGATAGTTTTCTAGCATTTTGGATAGAATTCTCTTCACATTTTTATTCGCAGCCTCTACTGCATCGTTCGCTTGTGGTCTGTAAGGAGACGATCTGCGATGCTTAATCTTTTACTCTTGTAGCAAAGTAGTGGTCTCAGCTCGAAATTGGACACCGTTGTCGGTAACGACATGATGAGGTAGTCCATATTGGCAAATTATATTCTTCTCAATAAACCTTGCCATTTTTTTCGAACCAACAGTAGCATAGGACTCAGCTTCAACCCATTTACAGAAATAATCGATTGCCATGACAATATACCAATGACTGTTTGACACTTTCGATCTCACTTCCCCAATAATGTCGATTTTCCAGACTGCAAATGGCCATAGAGAAGTCATTCCTTGTAGTTCCATAGATGGTAAATGACTGACGTCGCCATAAGCTTGACAGTTATGACATTTCTTCACAAACTTGACACAGTCCGTCTCCATTGTTATCCAGAAATAACCTTGCCGAGCTATCTTCTTTGCTAAAACTTTCTCATTCATATGTGGCCCATATACTCCTTCGTGTACTGCTTCCATGAGCTTCTGAGCCTCATCCCTGTCAACACATCTTAGGTGAACCCTAATCGGCATTCTCTTATACAGCATTCCATTGTAGCTGATGAACTGTCGTGATAGCACTCTCAATGACACTCTTTCTTTCCTTTCAGCATCCTCAGGGAACTGTCCCATCTCCAAATATCGCTGCAAGTCGTAAAACCAAGGTCTTACAGCAGCATCGACCGGTATGACCCTTACTTCCTCATAACAAGGGCTTCGGGATCTTACTAGGATTAAAGGTTTGACCTTTGGTTGTTTTCCACTCTCCCACATAGATGCTAGAGTAGCTAGGGCGTCTGCTATCTGGTTCTCTTCTCTTGGCAGGTGGACAAACTTGCACTGATTAAAAGACAAAGAAACGGTACCAAATAATCCCAATATAAACGTAGTCTGTCTTCTTTCACTTCCCACTCTTTAGAGGCTTGCTTTACAACCAGCATGGAATCTCCGTATACAGTGACATCTTCTGCCCCCTGCACTGCGTAATTCTTCCAGACCGAAAATATAGGCTTCGTACTCGGCTTGGTTATTTATCACTTCGAACTCAAGTCTTTTCGCTATCGGGATCATTTCTCCTTCTGGCGTGGTCAGAACTACACCAATGCCTGCCCCTCAGTTATTCATTGCTCCGTCGAAATACATCTTCCATCCTTGCACTTCTATTGCCCCTAGGTACTCATTGGGGAAATCCAGTTCCTATTCTTGCTTATCAGCTATTGGGCTTTGAGCTAAAAAGTCTGCTACTGCTCTCCCTTTCACCACTTTCTTTGCCACATAATCAATGTCGAACTCAGTGAGCAGTACCAACCATTTGGCCAGTTTTCCTGTAAGCGAGGGAGTCTACTGAAGATATCTGAGAGGGTCATGCTTAGAAATTGCTTACACCCTATAGGACTGGAAATAATTTCGGAGCTTCTTCGTCGCCCAGATCACTGCCAAACACGTCTTCTCTACCAGACTGTAACTCGCTTCATATTCCAACAGCTTCTTGCTTAAGTAGTACATAGTATGTTCAACCTTCCTTTCGCCTTCCTGGGCCAACATTGCCCCTATCGCCCCTATTGCATCCTTCTCGATCGCTAAATAAAGGATCGAAGTTTTCCCAGGTTTTGGTGGCTGCAAGATTGGAGGATTCATCAAGTAATCCTTAATAGTTTCAAAAGCTCGTTGGCACTTGTCGTCCCAGATTACTGGCTGGTTCTTCTTTAGGAGCTTGAAAATCGGTCCACAAATAGTTGTCAACTTAGCTATGAACCTACTGATATACTGTAACCGACCAATGAATCCTCTAACTTCCTTTTCAGTCTTTGGCGTAGACATCTCTCTGATTGCCTTGACTTTATCGGGATCCACCTCTATACCCTTTTGATTAACAATGTGTCCTAGCAGCTTTCCAGACATCACCCCGAAAACGCACTTCTTAGGGTTCAATATGAGATTGTACTTCTCCGCCCTTGCTAGGAATTTGTCTAAGGCTTCAAAATGACCTTCCTTGGTTGCAGACTTCACCATCATGTCATCGACATACACCTCTATTTCTTTATGGATCATGTCATGCAAGAGAGCCATGGCCATCCTCTAGTAGGTAGCACCCGCATTCTTCAACCCAAATGGCATGACTGTGTAGCAGTAAATTCCCTATTCGATGGTGAATGACGTCTTCAATTTATCAATCACCACCATCATTATCTGAATGTACCCTGAAAATCCATCCATGAAGGAGTACATAGCGCTCGAAGCCACACTATCGATAAGTGTGTCAATATGTGGCAGTGGGAAGTCGTCTTTCAGACAAGCCTTGTTCAGGTCTCTATAGTCCACACACATCTTGACCCTTCCATCCTTTTTTGGAACCAGAACTATGTTTGCTAACCACTGGGTGTCCTCTACTACTTCCAGGAACTTTACCTTCAGCTGCTTCTCAACTTCTTCTTTGACCAATAGAGCCCATTCTAGCCTCAACCTTCTCTTCTTTTGTTTGATTGGCGATACGTGAGGATACGTGGGGATCCTGTGCCAAGCGATTTCCTTATCGATACCCGGCATGTCCTCGTACCCCCACGCGAATACTTTCTAGCTCTTTTTCAATGTTTCTTTCATTTTCTCTTTCTCATCATAAGTTAAATCAGAAGCAAGCAATATATTTTTAAGGTTATCAATTGTGCCTAAGTTAAATGATTCAGTTTGCATGGAATTAATGTCAAACATATGCATGAAATGATCATCACAAACAGAATAGCCGCTAGGCAACACATCACACAAATAAGCAAAATTAGACTTCATTGCATTGATTTTAGAGGAAAACAGTTCATTAGTTTCAAATAAAGCAGCAAAAGAAACATCATAGTCATCAAAGAAAAGATCTATGATGGAATTTAGGACATAAGTTTCGACGTCTAGCTCCTCGTTCTGATCATCGGTGGTCTTCACTTCTCGAGTAGCAACATCCTCTTCAGGCTCTTCTTCGCCACTAACAGCTCTTCCAGAAAGACATATGTGGCATCGGCCTTCTTCACTCCTTTCACATGATCAGCGAAGATTTCAAATCCTAAGTTCACTTCTCCAGCCATCAGAATAGGCTCAGGAGCCCCGTTATAAGGATAACCGGTGCCCTCCTTCACAAAGGTTTCTCGCAGGGCCTTCCTTTCATATTTAATTTCTTCTTTCTCAAGTTGATCCCAAATGTCAAGCTCCTCCTCAGGGTTATCACCCCCTTCATATCCTATTCCGTGCTGTAAAACCAGCGTTTCATGCTCTACATGTTTTAGCGTACCCTGTTGATTCTTTCCTACTCCCAAACTAGGAAAGAAGTACATGCTTCGCATCATTCCCACAACCTTTTCACTCATCTCAGCTTCGCTGTTGTAGACACCCAATTTCGGGATAGCCGAGCATTAATGCGACAGAGAACTCCGATGATGAGAAAATTAAAAATGAGTCTTAGGGTGTTTGAGTTCGAAATCTCAAAGAGGCTTGATTATGTTTCTAAAGTATGTTTAAGGACTCAATTGAAAGGTTTTGGTTTTTATAGGGACTATTTTGTAATTAAATATTAAAAAAAATTGATCGGAATAATGGATTTCCGATCGGAAATCCAGAATTCCAATCGGAATTCCAGATTGCCGATCGGCAATCTGGACTTCGGTCGAGACTAAAACTCGTCATTTTTTTGATTTTTTTCAGTGTTTTAATGCATGTAAAACTCAGTATCTCGATTTTGATTGGTTCAGTGATGAGATATTGATGTATTTAAGTGGTTAATTTTTAGTTAACTGATGATTAGCAGAGAGAAAGAGTCCCTCATAGGAGGAACTCAATCTCTCCGGATGCAACAGAGTTACAACGTAACTCTGCTAGGTTTTTTTCTGTTTCTCTATAAAAACCAATGATGAGTTTGCTTAAGGGACAGAGATTTTCTTTAAACTGGAGATTTTCTTTGGACTGAGATTCAGGAGAGAACGGGGAG
>CATIWK010332030.1:0-11645 GCA_949634005.1 Mallotus japonicus | reverse complement strand
GGAGGTATGTATAAATTAGGTCACATCTCTGGGAGGAAAATGTAATTTGCTCTTCAAAAACACTACACTCTCTATTTTGTAAAGATAAAACAATTTAATTCCTCGATTCAAATATGATAAAACAATTCAGTTCCTTAAATTTTAATTATTTTAAATTTAAAGTTTTCAATGTCATGTAAATTTTTAACACCTAAATAATAAATTTTCATCAATTTTATTTATATTGATTTTTTACACTTAGTTTAATTAATTTTCTTTTTAATTTCTTTAAAAAATTATAATTATTGAAATCAAATACAAAAAAATGAATAATTTGATTTTCAAAGTGAAATCAACTAAATCAATGAATTCATTAAAATTATGACCCAATTTTTAACTATAAAGTGTTGATAGAAATATGTGTAAGTGTTAGAAATGCTATTTTAAATTTTAAATGTTAAAAATTAAATTTTTTAATTTCATTAAAATAGAGGGATTAAATTGTATGTTTTTATAAAATAGAGGGATCTAAAGTTTTTATAATATAAAAATATTTATCAAAATCTTATCAGAAAGATTAAAGTGTTGATAATGAAAATGTAATAACCAGAATTTTTGGTTATTATTATTATTATTATTATTATTATTATTATTATTGTTGTTGTTGTTGTTGTTTTTGTTAATATCATCATTATTATTATTATTATTATTATCATTGCTAATAATTGTTAATATTATCATTGTTAATAATATTATTGTCATTGTCTTTATTATTATTATTGATATCTTATTGTTTTATTTTTATATTATATATTCACATATTATAATGGAAGAAGACAAAAGATGGATATAAAAAAAAGTCAAAGAGAGAAGGACACTGCACGTGTGTGAGTGAGTATTAAAAAGAGAAAAGGTCTGCAATGGTGAAAAAGAAGGGACAATAGGGGGTTGAAGCTGATTTTGGGTGGAAATTACGTTTTAATACCAAAACTTTTCTTCTTCTCCTTTAACCACACAAATAACCTCTGATTGGCACCAAATTTGAACCATAGCTTCTTCTCATTTTTCTCCACACTCTGGTAGTTTTTATTTCACGAAAAATGGCCCAGAATAGTGCAGTTTTGACAAAAACTAATTGACATTCTACCACCGTTCAACACTGTTCCGGTGACCTTCAGCTTCCAAGACCACTAGCAGCGTGTTCCTCTTGTCTCCAGGAGTCTATAGACACCAATCACACAACGGATCTCGATCATTTGAATTTTCTATGAATTTTTCAGTAAATTTCCTTTAATTTTTCAAATTGTGAATTCTGTGTATATTTTGGTACATTTGAGGCTATATTTGTGTTCAACTAATTATTGTGAACGTGTTGATGCATTTAGTTTGGTCGAGTGATAATGTCAGAGGTACAATAGGGTCAATCCAGAGATTTTGTAATTGACAATGAGGGTATATTACGTTTGGGCACTAGGTTGTATGTGTCAGATATAGATGAGCTAAGAAAGGAGATAATGGAGGAAGGTCATTTTTTTGCTTACAATGTTCATCCAAGTTCTACCAAGATGTGTCATAATTTGAAAGATATGTGTTAGTGAAATGGGATGAAAAGAGACATTGCAGAGTTTGTATTTAAATGTCTCACATATTAGCAGGTGAAATTGGAACATCAAAGATCCTCTAGATTGTTACAACAGTTACCCATTCCAGAATGAAAGTAGGATACGATTGCTATGGATTTCGTGACTTTATTTCCTTGTACAACTAAAGGCTATTGTAAGCACCCAATTTCGGGATAAGGGAGTGTGGATGCGACAGAGGACTTCGATGATGAAAATTCGTTATAAATAGATCCTCAGAATTTGATTTTTGGATCTAAAAGGCTTAACTGCTCCTTTTCGAGGATTTAATTGAAAGTTTTTTAAGGACTCAATTGAAAAATCTCTTTTCGTTCAGTGGTCTTTTTGGAATTATGTATTTCCGACCGGAAATACACAATTTCAGTCGAAATTGTACTATTCTGATGCGTGAATTTGATTTTCTATTATTGATTTATTTTTCTTAGTTTTGATTGGCTGAAAATTAAATAAATTAGATAAAAAGTTGATTTTATCTCTTTTTTTTTTGTATAGATTAAATTGTTTTTATCCTATGATAATCACAGGAAGTTGGGATAAGTTATGTACTGTGTTTTCTTAATCATAGTACATAACCAAATTCTTGGGTTTATATATACCTGTTGTTTTTCAATAAGGAGGAGGACCTTTGTTTTTGGATGCAGGGGAGAGCTTTTACAAAGAAAAAAAAATTTCAAAAAAATATTCTTTCTTTTACGTTTTGAAAAAAACTTGAAGAGAAGCAGTAAGGCTGGGGAGAAGAAAAATCAATTCTTGATCATCTATTCTAAAATCAACGGTGAAAATCACCTACTATGTAGAGCTAATCAAGATTGCATCTGCACTCCATCTATTCTTCTACTCCATTCTTTTATTTTTGTTTGATTTTTATTTTGTTTTAATTATTTTTAATTGATACTAATTATTGTTTATTTTGTTTGGTGATTAATTCATGGTGGTGAGTAACATGAAGGAGATGTGACCGTATGGTTGAAACCAATTGAAGATCCATGGGATGCCATGGATTTAAACATGTAGTTAATTCATTTAGCTTTTAGGTTTATTTATTGTTTTTTTTTGTGTTATTTTATTGTATTGTTTATTTATTTCTATTGGGTTGTAATTTTAATTTTATTTTCTTTATTTTGTAGATCATTGTAATAACCCCAATAGTGGGAATAATGAAATCATGTGTGTGTGAATGATTTTATTAATTGGTTAGTAATTAGGATTGATTTGGTAAACTCTAATAAAATCAATGGTGGCTTTAGATTAATTTTAGGTTGCATGTTAATTAAATTAGGGATAGAAATCATTAAATGCATGTTTTAGTTAGTTTATTTGTTTATTGTTTTTATTTTGTTTTGATTGTTTATATTAATTTTTGTGTTTATACGTTTGCTATGCTTTAATTTTCATATTTTTATGTTTGTGTTTAAGCTCATAATTTTTAGGGTTTTTAGATTAAATAACTATATTCACTTTTTAATTAGGTTTTTAAGGTTAATTAATTAACTTGATTTTTAGGCCCATAATTAATTAGATTTAGGTTAGAGATAATTTTGGCCTACCTAGTTAATTTAGACATAGGCCCACTTTAGTTAATAAATTAATTAGACATAGCCCATTAATTTATGCCTTTTCCATAATTTGTAAAATTAAGATCATCTTAGATTTAAAACATGTAGAATTAGGCCCACTAATTAAAGCTTTTTCATAATTTGTAGACTTAGGCCCATTTTTAGAATTAAAATAAGTAGACTTAGGCTCATTTAATTTTAAATTAAATGTGAAATAGGTCCATTAGCTTTTAGGCTCACTTGTAAAATAAAAGATGTAGATTTAGCCCATCTAATTAAAATCAATATAGATTAGACTAACTTAGGGATTATGAGCTTAAATGAATGCATTGTTTATGTGTAATTTCATGATTGGTTGCCTTAGGGTTAGATGGATGTTTAATTAGGGTTTAATGAAAATGCATGTAATTAGAGGATAAGGTAGTAATTAATAAACTAATTCTAAATGAACACAAGACTAAAGAAGTTGGTATTCCGTATCCAGAACTCCTGGTTGTGGTGCAACTTATTTAGAGAATCGAGTTACCACCACTCATCGATTTTTCCCAGTTATTACCCTGGGTGGCGACTCCTCATCTCCACGCCATGTCTTTGTGACAATGGTTATTGTGTTCCCTGGAGCCTTAAGCTCAAATAGTGTCACGGTTGCAATATACTTGGGTGTGTGCTAAACCCCACCATCTACAACTATGATGCTATTTGGGTGATAATTGATAAGCTAACCAAGAGATAAGTGCAAAAATTACTAAATTTTAAGCATTAATTAGTTAAGTTTTGTGTGTCTAAAGTCTAGGATAACAATGAATATTGATATGTTCTAGGTTTTCTAAGTGTTTCGAGTATTTTTTTTTATGTTTTTGTTAGTGTTTAGTTGCATTTTATGTTTTTCTATGTTGTTTTGGTAGGTACGCTTTTCGATTGATTCAACCTCTTCTATTCAGGGAGGATTTTGACATCCTTAGAACTTTATAATATGAAAGTGATCTTCTTAACATTTGAGGTAGACATCTTAAGCTTTCTGAATTGAGCTTTCTTATCAAAATCGAAGTTCGTTTGAGGTTACAAATATTGAGTCGAAGTCAGCATATGCAGCTTTCATTTTAGGTTGCACAACTCTTAGTATTTTAATGATTTCTTGAGCTACAGAGGTCCAATTGAGGTGATTCAAAATGCAATGAAATGCTTATATAATGAAAAAGGATTGGGCTAATTTGATAGTATTCGGGGGCTAAATTCACATGCACAGCCATGTTTGCTTTAAGGAGATTAGAATAAAGGCTAGGCATACAGCCGTGCACCAGGGTGTGCACAACCATGTGACCTGTAATAAACTTTCAAAATTCAAAATTTTATTGCTAATTTGAAGAGATTAATTGATTTTTAAAAGGTAAAAACTTAGAGAGGCTGGAAGCTAGGTTCCTAAGAGGAGAGCCACCAGAGAAATAAGAACATTTTTTACTCTTTGCTTAGTTTGCATAATTTTTGTAAGAATCGAAACTCGAATTCTCTAGTTCTTTTCATTAGAATAGTTATTGATTAAAGACTGAGGAGAGAAGGCTTCCATTCTAGGGGATTTTCTTATTCTGTTTTATTTTGTTATTTCAATATTAATTCAATAATAATGGATTTGTTCTCTCTTCATTCATTATCTTCTCTTCTACTCAACATGTGTGTCAAGATTTTCTAGTTAGGGTTCTTATATCAATTCAACCATGTGATCAATATGATTTAATCTAAGTTAATAATAGTACATTGGTTATTGTTATGCTTAATGTCTTCAATGGATTGGCCACTCTTTGTTTGAAACTAGACAATGAGACTTAATTGAGAGATAGGTTCCATTAAGAAAAAGCAATAACTTGTTAATTGTCTATTTAGTTAAGAGACACTTAGATGGTTAATAATGTTAAAGAGCTGAGCTTTAAATTGAG
This sequence comes from Mallotus japonicus, assembly GCA_949634005.1. Lineage (NCBI taxonomy): Eukaryota > Viridiplantae > Streptophyta > Magnoliopsida > Malpighiales > Euphorbiaceae > Mallotus > Mallotus japonicus. The sequence continues at coordinate 6,539 of CATIWK010332030.1, read as the reverse complement.
CATAATGAACACTTGATTAGCGAGAGCTGTAAAATTGAGAACTAGTTATATTTAGTTAATTATTGGTTTGTCTGACTAGAGCCACCACACGCCATATACCCATGTGTGATTAACACAAGTATGTAAGTGGTAATAAACTCTAACCACTCAAATGTGGATGACAGTGTCACTTCAGGTCTAAGGACTATATGCACTATTATAACCTAGACTGTGATCATTGACTATAAGTAAATATACTTGCGATCACAAATCTAATGTCACGTTCGATTCACTCATCCCATGAGCATCCACATGTCTATTCTGATATCTCATATCAAGTAGCATGAGACTCACTACCTCCCACTATTAGTATCCCATACTAATTAAGGATAATAGACAAAGGTGATAGTCTAATTAATATTACCCAAATATTAATATATCGACTATGAACAATTTTATAGCATATGTATTAAATAAACTTGTAGCTCATATTATCAACTCTTGATAATAAGTTTATTTAACATAATGCTAAAGGGTAAATATTCAAATAAATAAACACTTTATTTAAGTGAATGCTTTATTGCCATTTGGGATTATTTACAATGTCATAATTATTATAAAAATGGCACTAGGGCACATCTATACTAACAATCTCCCACTTGCACTAGCACCATTCACTACAATATCTAAGACTCATCTTCTCAAGATGAAAATCTAACTGTAGCTGGGTGAATGCCTTAGTCAGTGGATCAGCCATATTCTTAGCTGAAGTTACCCTTTTGCACGAGCATATTGCCCTTTCCAATAAGTTCTATGATAATATAAAAAAGCCTTTCTATGTGTTTAGATTTCTTGTGAGACCTCGGTTCCTTTGCCAAAGTAATGGCCCCATTGTTGTCATAATAGAGAGGAATAGAGTGACTTAATGGAAGGAACCATTCTTAGTTCTATAATGAACTTCTAAATCCAAACAACAACTATAGCAGCATCTAATGTGGCTATGTATATATATACTCGGCTTTTGTAGTGGAATTAGCAATGATGCCTTGCTTGGAACTCTTCTAGCTCACCGCACCTCCATTACAGATGAATATAAACCCAGAGATAGACTTTCTATCATCCACATCTAATTCTAAATCAGAATCTGTGAAACTATCTAATGTTGAACCTCTTCAATACCTTTTTTAAGTAAAGACTTTGGGATAAACCTATCATTCTCTTTGATATATTTTTATAGACTCGAATCCTGAGAATATAAGTTGTCTCCCTTAAGAATTTCATAGAAAAAGTCTTAGATAGCCATACTTTCACAGAAGTCTACATACCGACATCATTTCTAATAAGCGCAATGTCATCCACAAACAAGACTAGGAAAGTGAGTTAACTCCCACTAACCTTCTTGTAAACATATGGCTTATTTTCATTCTTAATGAAACCATAAGAACGAATAGCCTCATCGAAATGATGATTCCAACTCCTTGAAGCTTGCTTTAAGCCATAGATAAATATATTAAGCTTACACACCTTTGAGCCTTCCTCGGATTCACAATCCTTAGGTTGCTCCATGAATATGTCTTCCTAATTCAACCATTAAGGAAGTCGATCTTGACAACCATTTATCAAACCTCATAGTCATAGTGTGCAACTATTGCTAAAAGAATTTGAATGGATTTAAGCATGGCTATGGGCAAGAATGTCTCCTCATAGTTGACTTCTTCCCTTTGGCAAAACCCTTTTGCTATAAGCCTAGCTTTAAAGGTCTCTACCTTTCCATCTGTGCCAATCTTTCTCTTGAAGATCCATTTCCACCCAATGGGTGTAATACCCTCAGGGGGATCAATAAGTATCCAGACTTGGTTAGCATACATGGAATCCATTATTGTTCTTATAGCCTTAATCTATTTTAAAGAATCTTTATCTTATAAAGTTTCTTCATATTTAGTAGGATCATCAACATGAATGCTTTATTTATGCATATGCAACTCTTACATATCATGCAGAAAACCATATATCTCCGAAGGATAAGATACCCTACTAAATTTTCTAGGAGTTGATTTGATGACATTCTCAATTGGTATAGGCTCTTTGGGTTGATCAATATCCATTTGATCAATTTGTTGGGCTTCTTTAGATGACTCCTCATCTATCATTATCTTCCTTTTTATGCCACCTTCCTTTAGAAACTCTTTCTTAAGGAAAAAAACATCTCTGCTTACAACAACAACTTATTCAGCAGGATGATAAAAGCAATACCTTAAACTGTCTTTAGGATATCCAACAAACCTTCTTTAATTATTTTTATATCCAACTTGTCTGATTTAACTTTTTGTAAAAATCGGGCATCCCCAAATCTTAATATGTTTAAGACTTGGTTCTCTACCATGTCATATCCCATATTCTATAGTAGAAATGGATTTGGATGGAACACGATTAAAGATGCAGTAGGCAATTTAGAGTGATTAACCCTAAAATGAAATGGGAAGATTAGTGTAACTCATCATTACAACGTACGATATCCAATAAGGTACAACTTTGCCTTTCCGACACACCCTTCAATTGAGTTGTTCCAAGCAGTGTGAGTTATGATACAATACCCTGTTCCTTTAGGAACTAAATGAACTCGGTACTTAAGTATTTAACTCCTCGATCTCATCGAAGGATTGTAATACTTTTCCTAGTTTGGTTCTCTACTTGGGCTTGAATTCCTTTAAACTCTTCAAAGGATTCACTTTCGTTCTTTATAAAAAAAATAAATGCCCAAACCTTGATAGATCATCTATAAAGGTTACATTGTAGTAGAAACCACCTCTAGCCATTTCAAAAAATGGACCACATAAATCTCTATGTATGAATTTCTAATATATCCTTGACTCTTGCCATTTGTCCAACAAATGGTGATTTAGTCATTTTGCCTTGAAAACAAGCCTCACAAGTCGGATTGGATGTGGATTCAAGATTGCTCAAGATTCCCATCCTTTCTAACTTTGTGATCCTATCTTCTGCAATGTGACAGAATCTCAAGTGCCATAAATATTTAGAATTAGAGGCATTATCTCTTAGCATTGTACTTTCATTATTCACTATAATTTGAGGCACATTGTTATTGGACTTATTATCAACATAATATTAATTATGTATTAAATAACCCATGCCTATTTTATTACTTCCAAATTAAATATTACATATGTCTCTATTAAAAGGTAACCATAACCTTTTTCTAGTCTAACTAGAAATAGAGACTATGTACTTATAGGCGTTGGGTATATATAATACATCATCCAATAACAAAATATGATCATAAAGATCAATTAAAGTAGATCCTATAGCCTTAGCTGCAACACTTTTTCCGTTTCCAAGCTTTAAGGTTACTTCATTAGGCCTCAACTCTTCTCATTTGCTAAATCCTCCAAGGATAAACAAATATGAGAATTAGCACCGGTATCCAAATACCTATGCTTTGGATGAGCTCTTAGAACATTTGGAAGCATAGATTAGAGAAAGTCTTAACTTCTCAAGGATTGCCCTTTCCTTTTATCCCTAAGACTTAAGGAACTTAGGACAATTCCTCTTCCAATGTCCTTTGCCTTGATAATGGAAACTCTTTCCTTTGTCTTATTCTTCCCTCATATAAGCCTTGCTTTTATTCTTGGCTATTCCACCCATAGGCTTAATAATGCTTGTCTTGCCTTTATTCTTATTCTTATTGTCTTTCTTCCTAGTCCCACTAGAAGAATTAATAAGTACAACCTCCTTCCATTTGCTTTCCTTGATAGCCTTTTGGGCCGTCACAAGCATATACAAAAGTTCCACAAAAGTGCACTCTATTTTATTCAAATGGAAATTTACAAATAATTGCTTAAATGAATCTGGAAGGGATTACAAGATCAAATCTTTTTTAAAGTTGAGCATCCATTGTGAAATCTAGATTCCCGAGTTCCTCAATGGAACGAATCTTAGAATTCACATATGCTTCAACATCATCACCTTCCTTCATTTTAGCAAAGAAAAGCCACTTGGATATCTTATATCTAGCGGTCCCACTTTGTTCACCAATTAACTCTTGAATGTGAAGTAGGATTTCTTTGCATTTGTGTACTTCTCATGTTGCCTACTAAATTTTGGTATATATAGAAGCGCACATTATGCAATATACTTACAAATCATTCCATTTATTTAGAGTATCATGCACGTCTTAGGAAGCATTTGTGGAAGAAGACCAGGTGGACTTTGATTCAATATAACTAGAATCTTTACAGAAGCTCTACTTTTTAGGTTCCATAGCCAATCAATAAAGTTAGGTCCCGTGAGCCTATGTCGGTCGAGTATGATTGAATGGTCGGTTTGAAAGGTCTCATATTATCAAATTATGCAAAAGGTAACAAGATTAGTTAGTGTTATGACATTGCTATATTAAACCATTAGATTTGGTCTTTAATCATAATGGCCTCCCACTAACTTGGCGAATTCTACACTTCCAAAGTAAAAAACGGAAATCCCTTATTGGATGGATTTCTAGTGGGTGATGAAATTCTTAATGAGTTACTAATATCCCTCAGGTACACATTGCTGTTATTGGAATATTGGTTCTCATTAAGTGAACAACCCTTATTCATCACATCCCATGTGAGATATCATCCATCTGGCTCCTAATGTTACGGACCTCAGGTACACCTAATTGCTGTTCTTGGCCCTTAGCATTAGTTAGGTCCACATCATTGAATCAGTGAAATGTATAGACTTAAACACTACATACCTCAGGTACGCCTATTTGCCATTCTTGGCATGCAGTGTGTCTATACACCCACAACATCTCATGCTTAACAATAACACTACATGAATCTCTTAGATCTCATGTACACCCCTATATATCTATAGCTGATGCACATAGTCCAAAACCATGCAAGTTATTGCTCTAATAGAGAGCCTAGACCTAAATTTAGTTTGGAAGATTTTCGGTCATTATTAAGGTCTCACTATGCACATTAGCCATTTACATTGCATATATCTCATATATACTTAGCATGGCATCCATACACATATCTCATATGCATATATTTTATCGCATCCAATTATACATATCTAATATGCACATTGCATGTTATAATATATATATCACATATATACATTGAACATACATTATGGATGCACAAATATAGAATGATCATTGGTCTTTCATAAATCTATTCTAACTATTAGAATAAATTACATTGTCTTCATCCTCCAAGGATTTCCCACTTAAACTCTTCAAGCTTCGCTTCACAACTCTTGTGATGTACAATGTTTCCTTGGCATTCCAAGGTGAATATTACATCCTAGTTCTATGCAATTAATGATTAATTACAAAAATAATAACTAAATGAATAATTGTTACAAACTTGGGATGTAATACAAAGACCATGATCATTCCATGTATGTAAAAATACAATAAAACATGCATATTAAGGCCCTAAATCATCCCAAAGAGGAACAAGGTCACGACTCAGCACCACTGTGCCAACTCAGGGCTGACTCGGCACCAAATGCCTTTGTGTCGAGTTGGCATGGGCTGCCTTCTGTGCCCGTGCAGACTCGGCACAGGCACAGACATGCCCGAGTTTTAAGGCCAATTTTGCACATTTAAGTCACAATTCTTGCAACCACCATCAATTTCAATCACAACACTTGCAATTATTGATGCAATTAGCATGTGAAAAGTGCAAAAACCAGGCTCTTATACCACTGTCAGGAATAGATTATGCAACCAAAACATCTCATGCTTAGTAAAGCAAATTTCAAAACTTTTGCTCAAATATGCATAATCCTTGATCTAATCAAGAATTCCAATCCTTAGGATCCAATTTGCAATTATCACATAGCTAAACACTCAAGGCATCACAAATTCAAGAAATCAACAACCTGGGATTTCTAAGTTTCAATAATCTTACTAGTTTCCTAAGTTTGGTGATGACCACAATTAATCTACTACAATGATTGGCTTTGCTTTGGTTTAACACATGAATCAACTCTTGAGTCTCCCAAATGTGAGACCTCTAGCTTGAAACACCAAGCTTTGGCAAATCTCCTTCTTATCTTGATCAAATGGAAGCTTGAATCCTCTCTTGATAGACCTCTCAAGCTTTCTCTCTTTTTGATCTCTACAAGAATATTTCTTAAGGTAATTAATGTATACTTTTTGTTTCCTTTTCTTTCTTACAAGAAAATCTCATCTTTTTCCACTCACCAACCTTAATTAATATCCAAATATTCTTTTTGGATATTATTGGTTGGATTAAACTTAGTGGAAGATGACATCACCCATTTGTTTAAATCATAATTAATTAACATATAATAAGTAAATAATTGTCTTAGTGGAGGATGTAGAGATTACAACTCTTGTAATTCTCTACATCACAATTGACTTACACATGTCAGTTAATTTTTATATTAATATTTGATTTATCAAAATCAAATATATTACTTAATGGAGTTGGGCTATTGCATTGGATCAACTCTTGATCCAAAACCCAATCCATCATACAAGTGGACTTAAACAATGTGAATGGGCTTAATCAATTACTTGG
>CATIWK010332002.1:0-13172 GCA_949634005.1 Mallotus japonicus | reverse complement strand
CACCATCCAACCAACTCATTTAATTAAAATATAAGTAATAGTTACTAATTTATGCTGATCGCTTGCTGATTAGTCCAAATGGTGGATGATGAATACTCTTTCTGGTTTTCTACTAGTTATGTAAAGTAGACAATACCCTTTTTGATAATTTTTCTCTATCCTAAACGAATAGTTTTCACAAGACTTTGAGGAGTTGAATTTCTGATAAAGCAGATTTTGGATATAACAAATTCTGGAATTCGAACTCGAAAATTCCTCATTCAAACATTTTTAAATCTTACTTGGGTATTGCTCTCTCTTTTTGAAATCCTTGTTTGGTATAGGTTCCCCCGAGACAACTGATTGGAAGGAAGACAGATGATAGTTCCGCAACTTTAGTTGTCGTGGTGGTCATAAAGGAAATTGAAGATGGCGATTTATGTGCCAGTTTTCAATCTTTCTCCCAATTCCCATGTGAGAGTTGAGTCGCTGGTGGGATTCAGCATGATGTGTAGTTGGACTCATGGTACAACTTTTATTTTATTTTCACTTCATTTGCTTTTGCTATGTATATCTTATTTAATAATATATATATATATATATATTCAACCTTTCATTCTAAACTTTTCAAAAAAATGTATTCTGCAAGTAATTCAAATGATAAAAAGTGTAAATATTCAAATATGAAAAATAAAGTTCAAACTTTGTTTTCTCTTGCTCTTCCTTTATGATGAAAAATTAACCGCTTCAACCTTATTTCACACATAAAGAGGCAATACAACAGCAGATATTTTTCTCAGGATTTCTTGTTTTCCTGTTTTTTACCATAAAATTTGCTGTGTGTAGTTGACAAATTTTTGTTATGTTTACAGAGTTTTAAAAGTCTGTCAATCAGTAGTTTTTTAATCTTTGTTTCTTTAGCTTGGTCTGGTTTGATAACTTGATTGTTTTTTATCTGGTTCGGCCGCAGTCAATAGACAAACTCTTAGCATTTATTGAAGAGTTTCCCTTGACTTGAAAATGGCTATTTTCAAAATAGCCTCAAAGGCCAAGATCTACTTGGAAGTAGATTTATTTTGTTCTCATCAGGTCATTCAAAGTTGTATTGCCTTATGGCTTTGATTTGCAGAGGTTGCAATGAAGTGATCAAATTGACCAAAAAAAAAAAAAGTAGGGTTTTACTTTGCTACTAGCTAGGTAGCCAGCAGATTTTTAATTAAAGATAGGATTGGATTTGGACCCAAAAATATCTCTTATCACAAAGGCAATACACGACAGTATACTCTCTCTCCATCACAGTAATGTCAGGTACTAATCTTTGGTAGCACAATAATCAATATCCTATTTGTAATGCCTACAATTTGCTAAATCCCGTCCGCAATGCTTATGAGAGTTGAACAGGCAACAGTTAAAACAACTTCATCACTTATTTACATTAAGAATATAATTGGGTGTCGCACTCCGAATGCTCCTTTAAATGAATAACATAATATATACAGTAAGTTTTTACATTTAAATAATAAAAACTTATGATAAATATATGTCGTAAGTGTTACAGCAAAATAATAAGTATCACAAATCTAACGATATGATATAATAGGCAGAAACACCAAGTGCATTTATTCGGTCAAAAAAAAATAGGCAGAAAAGGTAAGCAAATAAAAAATCTCTATGGGGCCAGCAAGCTACTAGTACATAATGCTCAAATTGCTAGCGGCTATAAGGTCTAGACTATGAACATTTATGTTTCTGTCATGCTATGGTTGCAAGTTCTTGAAATTGAACGATTCTCAAAAAAGAAAAGTTCTTCAAATTGAACAGTCTTCTTGCTATTCCAATAGCTATAAATCAACTTCACAAAGCAGCTGATAGTAACGGTTATCACTTGTTCTGTGCTTGTGGGTACTTGATCATATTGTCCGTAACATCATCAGTCTACAATTGTAATTTTGTTTTGGTTTTCCAAATAAAACCATATAAAATGTTTTTTCCTTTGCCCTTCTTTAATTGATCATTCAAGCATGCATGTAGAAATTGTTATTCACTTTCATGACGTATGGAGTTATCTATATATACCCGGGCAAATCAGACATTAACAAGCAGAATGTTCCATGAAAATGACATCTTACCGAAAAATGAGCAAATCCCAGTAGCCATGGCGAGGGGCAAGAATAGCCATTAATTAGAAAACTTGGAGCTGAATATTTATTATTTGATTATATTGGCATAGGGTGCTGTTGTAAAAACTAGCAGGTAGCAGGTTGTCTGTTTATGAAGAGAAATTAATGAGTATAAGAAGCTCTGAACCTTGAGGAATCTATAAACGCAAGGTAAAAGCTTGGACCTTGTTGATTCTGGGACTTGATGTTGCCTTAAAGCCAATAACAACACCGTGAATTCTTTCAGTTCAGGAGCTTTGGATTCTTCTTGAAGCAAAAATTGATTCAACTAGTACTGCATTATGTGGGGTAAAGTGTGCATGGATTGGAGGACCATCATTTGGTCCCTCTTGATCACAACCAAACCTTTTTTGAGTGGCAACAAAAGCAAACTTGGGGAAGCAAATGTAAAAATTGATTGAGCACATTAGAATGTCTATTGCTAAAGGTTGATTTATATGGTCCATATAAAATGCTACACTGAAATTATTTGCTTAATTTTCTGGTCCATTTATCCACCAAGGCTAGCACTTTACAGGAAATTTTAAATTGATTGAACATCAAAAATTTGTGGGTGCAAACACCTGGCAATCAAAAACTCTGCAACAAGCTTGTTAGAATTTATTTTCTATTTGTTTAGACAAAAAAGGGATAAACTATATGGAGCTACTTTAAATGAATGAAAAAGGTCTTAGCTAGCTTTCACCATTATAAAGAGCATATCAGATAATTATTATGATGCACACATGTTCAAAAGTTGAGTACCTGTACTAATTATAACATACACTTTTTGCGTAATTTGCAGCTAAATTTATTAAGTTTTGTAGTTGAATATTTTAACTATAAAAATAAATTTCATAATTTATCGTAATAAAAGATGATGTGACTAAAAGTTAGTTACATATGTTAAGTATTATGTGGCTATTTTTTATATTTTCAACTGCATAAATTATAATAATGAAGTTAAATTGCAAAAAGATGTTAAATTTAATTATTACACAAATTTAAATTTTATAGTAGCCAAAAAATACTGCTTTCTAGTAAACAAAACATATACAGTTACAAACTTATTTGTTATAAATAATATATACAGAACTAATAAAATAATATGATATCTTTTATATAAAGAACTTATTTGTTATAAATAATATATAAGGGGCTGATAAAATAATATGATATCTTTTATACAAGGAATTTATTTGTTATATTTTATCTTAATGCTACTTATAATGGCATTTTTTAAAGAAAAATCTATATCATTTAACATAAAATAATACGAATTATTTAATAATAAAAAATATAACTTTTTTATCACTTATTTTCAATGTGGGATTTAAGACTTTTAGTTTCACATGTATATAATTAGCAATAACTTTAATTTTTGTAACTAAAATTTTATATAACTAGCTATAAATTTATTTACTATTGTGGCTAATATTGTATTTTAGCCATAATATCAAATATTATAGCTAAAATAAAATTTTAGTTGTAGAATATTTCATATTTATGACTAATTGATATTTCTATAGCTACAACTTTAAATTTTATAGCTAACTGTCTATGGCTAAATAAATATTAAATATTCTAACTGCATAACTTTTAATGTATGTGGCAAATTAACTTTTAACTTGTATAATTGACCATAAAATTATAATCTTTGTGTCTATAAATTATATTCAGCCACAATTTATGTGTGATAAAATTTTATAGTTGTATGTGCAATTTATAGTAATACTACCTTATATTTGAACATTCAAACTTATGATAATTGATTTTAAATAGAGGAGTGCATGCATTTGCAAGCAAAAAAAAAAAAAAAACTATTTTTGGTATCTAAAATTGATATTATAATTCTTGATTTATAGAAAAAGCAAGAACAAAAATCCAGATTCTACGAAGATGGAAAAAAATAAAATTGCATTCAAAAATTTGGTCAAAAAGAGAGAATAGTTTGGAAATTAGATGGCATCATGCTGTCCTCTCATTATTATTATTATTATTGCTTTTCTTGTACAATCTTTTGCTTTAATATCATAGGTCATTACAATTGGGTATAGTGTTAAACCACAGCCAGAAAATTTGGGATGAACTATTTCTATCAGTGGACATCGTATCTGTATCTGCGCTGCACCAGCAAAACTTTAAATACACAGGACCAAAGACCCACCTGTGAAAAAGTTTGGTAATGGTTATTTTGTAGGCCTAGTACGGCAAATGTTGAAGAAGCATCTTGCTATTGGCAGATTATGGAGTATTCAGGTTTAAGCGTGCATTTTCTCCTTCATTCATGAATATACATCTCTATCATATATCTTCTTCACTTCAATAATGTCTATCTGAGCAAATGAAAAATTAAATCAGTTCAATCAAATTAAACAATTTATTCCTTTTTCTTTTTTTACTTGAAAAGAGATGTTCAATGATCAAATATAATGTGATCATTTCAATTAATGAAACAAAAAGAGAAAACAGGAAGAGACCCTTAAGTTGAAGGGTGGTCAGCTTTGGCATGCCTCTTCCTCCCCATTGGTTGCAACTTCCAAATTAATCGACTTTTCAGTGTTTTTTTTTTTTCCTGTTCTAAATGATGAAAAAAAGAAAATTAGCTAAGTTACAGTTTGATAGCCATGCACACCTCACTAAAGTTACAACTACAATGAATTAATATATGACCGTTATAGCAAGTGAGGGAGCAATTAAGTTAAAATTCCTCTCCAAGAACATACTAAGGTGTAAGATTTAAATTCTGCTAATTAATAGGAAAGGGCTATTCTCTATTGTATGGTTCATCAATGTTAAGATTATATGACCTTCTTATTCACAAAAAAAAATATATGTTTATAACTGATATAAAATCTATGGTTTTTATATTTAAAATTATTTTTTTATACAAAAATTCATAGCATGTATGTACAAATTAATTTTTTTCATAATTATTTAAATCCGATTTATTTTACTGGAGTAAAATTCAAATAGGTCTATACATAAATTTAAATTTATTAATATATTTATTTTTTTTTTTTTTGAACAAAATATGTTTAATATGTGCATGCAAGTATTAATTAGTTCATTTAATAAATGTGTACGTAAATCTTTTTTTTCTAAAATTATTGACCATAGTATTCAGGCTTGTATTAAATACAATGTCTATGATAAACTTTATCGTTAGGTGATGCCATGACAAAAAGGATTTATACGAGGTGATCTTTTCTTTCCTTTTATTTTTAATTTTAATGCATGACAACCAATTATACGGCTTGGCCTACACTTTCGTTAGTTTTCATTAATGGGGACAGCACAGAGCTTCTCCAAAATGAAACTTAGTTATAAGCTTTGATAGGTGGGTTGGGGTGAGATGGAGGCAGTTCATTTCAGTGGGCTACTTCTGTTTGCTGTAGAGATTGCGACCTTGCAAAAGGCTAGTTGGGCTCAGAATCTTTAGGAAATGCTTGTCCAACCCACTTTATAAATGGGCCACATTTCAAATTTGAGGAATTTATCTAAAATACCCTATTTTTAAACTTTTTTTTTGGACGAACCCCATTTTTAAATTTTTTTTTTTTGAAACTTCATTTTAAACTTGTTAGCAAGAAAACTCCACTTTTTCATTTATTACATTCATACGTGCCTCTGTTTTCATTCCTTTTTTTTTTAGTTTTATCCCTTTCTTTTTTTTTTTTTTAGAAAAGATCCCTTTCTTTCTTTAGCTTTGTTTTTTTCATCTTTTAATTTGGGTTTCAAATTTTTTCTCTTTTTTTTATTTTTCTTTTTTTCTTCTTTTTTATATTTATTTTTTCCTTTTTTTTCTTTCCTCTTTTTTCATTTTCCTTTTATAATGTTTTTAACTTTCAACGGTTTTATTTTTTATTTTTTATATTTAGAATATTAGTGTTGGATTCATTTTCCAAACTATTGAGTTTAATAATACAAATAAATTTGTTATTTTTATTTAGTTTTTATGTTTTTAACATTATTTGTATTTATCAAAATCACCTTATAATCTTTTCTTTTATTTGATATCCAGCCGAGAGAATATGTTAAGTTTATTTATAGTAGCCTTCTATATATATGTGGAAGTTGAAATTGAAATTGCTAATGATTCTTCATTCATTTTCTTTTCCAGGTTTGCTCCCTCTTAGTTGGTGGTTGATGTAAATGAGTATAGGAAGAAAATTGTTATTTCATTTTAGATCCCACCACAGTTTTCATTTCGTAAAAGATAGAAGGCTCGATAGCATATTGGCATAATAATTATTATGGCATCAAAGCCGTCATTTGGCTAATAAGCAACTAAAACAATCATGCCTTAATTACGATCTACAACTCATTTCTATGTATTTAAGGAAAGTAAATACTAATACATGTAACACATATCAGTGAGCTATTAACAAAAAGTAGGCAGATAAATTGTAAATTATTTCAGTTTCCAAAATTTAAAGCCTTGTTTGGAACAAATCACGCAGTATATTTCAACTGAATTGAATTCTAGCAAAATTATGTCACTTCAAAAATGAAAACTTGATAATTAACTAAAAAATTTAATTATAAACTTTTAAACTCTCCAAACAAGTTGATAATGAATTAAAGTTAACTTCTTACAAAAGCTAATACACACATCAAAAGTTAGAACAATTATAAGCAATGAAGTACTTGACTAACTACAAATTGCTACTATCATTCAACAAAAAAATCAGCATGCTTTCTGCTCTATTATCTGTATCTATATATTGTCGTCCTTAACAAAGTTGGATGTTGCCCATATAAATATTCAGAGTTTCGTTATGTGGGCTTTTAACCGAAGGCGAACTCCGGCAAGGATTGGTAATTCTCTGCTTTAGCATACAAAGGATGTATTTCAACCGTTCATTATGGTGGGTCTTGTGGGAATCATGGTTGAAATACATGTTTTGCAGAAATCTATATTGTAAATAAGCGCCTGGTTTTTGGTTCATCAAACGTATCTAACATAACACATCCAACTGCCACTATGCATGCCAATTGATCAGTCGCTGGAATGGATAGAGACATCAGTCTATAAAATTAAAGAAAAACATTGATTTCGCAGGTGCATTTTGAGAAGTGGAATCAAGAGAAAACGATGGTCCACTCCACTATAAGAATAAACAGGGAGAGGGATAGATTGTTGCCAACTTGAAAAATGTATACAATAAAGAGCAATTTCAAGGCAAGATTTGAATTATTACAAATTCCAATTTATGAATACATGTTCCAATCTCAACCCATATAATAATCTAACGTCAGGACAATGGACAACCTTCAATTCTGCACCACAGAGAGTGGAACACAGCAATGAAGAATAACGTATCAGATGACTCCATGCCTTTCTTTGTCACATCACTCGATAACTTAGCTTATAAATTATTCTTATAACACATAATACAACAGTGTGTACTGTAGCCTAGGAACCAATACAATTAAAGCATAAGCGCATTTCACAAACTTTTCTGCAGTGTCTATATTATTAATCACGGTGGCCATTGCTAAGATCCTTAACGTTGATTCCGCCACCAGGTAGCTTTCTAGACATAGCAAGATGGACTCCAGGATCATGATGAGTGCATGAAGAATTGTACACAATTGAGTTGTTGACACCTTGAACGTTGCTGTTCATAAATGCAGTCATTGGGAGCGAGTTCGCCATTCCCTTACCTTTGTGGTTCTTGTCTTTCATCTTTGGTTTCCCTTCTTCTTCACTGCTGCTACTACTGCTGGAGCTTCTCCATTTAAAGCCATCACTTTTAGGATCATTATCTTTCTGGTGGAGACGATGGGGATTGCCCTCAAATCCATGTTTCTTACTTGGAGAGCGAATTACTTCCATGAAAGCCCCTTTGTTTTCACCAGCAATTGTGATTACCCTCATGCCCCCATCTTCAGAATCTGAAAATATCTTCTTGGTGTGCACCTTCTCTTTTGTTTCTCTATCATCTTTTTGTGTTTCTTGCTTACCAGCATTTCCAATGCTGGACTTGATAGCCTCTGCAAGATCTCTCTCTGATTGACTACCATTGAACACCCGGGGCTTACTGGGCTTATCAATTGTCTTTTGAACCAGGACTGTCTTTTGCTCTGTTTCTAATGGAATTTTAGCCTCAGTTTCTGCGTCAGATTTTATCTTGGCTGGTGGCAGGATTAAAGGAGAAGGTGGTGGAGCAGTGGCATGAGGCTTAGGTGAACGAGTTGGGCTAATTCGAGGAACAGAATTTATAGTTCTTGGGTATGCTACAGAGCTGGGTACGCTGGCTGTCGTGGTGGTGGTCACGGGTTTGTCGGTCGGAGAAGCTGGCATTGAGGTGGTGGTTGGCATTGGCTTAGTCACAGGAGATGTTGGGACAGGAGAAGTCTGAGTTGCTCTTATGCCTTGATAAACTGGAGCTGGAGGGGATGAGATTGCTGGAGCAGCAACTCTGGGCCTCGGCGATGCTTGTACCGAACTAGAGGTAATTACCGGACCAACTGTTGTGGCAGTTTGGACCGGAGAACTAGGCAATGAAGCAGTAGGAGCAGACGCCCTTGGTACTGGGGATGATGGTACTGATGCCACACCACCACCTGGTTTTGGAGGGGATCTTTGAACCGGTGCAGCTGGTGGTGAAGCAGCAACAGGTGGTGCCCCTGGGGCAGCAGTTGGTGGGGGTTCTTGAGGCTGAGTTGTAGGAAGTACAGGCTGAGTAGTCCTAAATGCTGGTCGAGCAAGAACTGGACGAGGCTGGACAGGGGCCGGCTCAGGGGCTGCTGGGGTTGGAGTAGGTTCAGGAAGAGGAGGAGCTGGACGGGCTAGTGAAGGCAAACGGAAAAATGAACGAGGTGGGGGTGGTTGATTTGCCATAACCTATAGATCGTAGTATAGATCAAACGTATAGCTATAAAGAAGCCAATAAAAAAAACTTGCAGCTAGAAATGAGTAGAAATGTAGAAAACTGAAGTAGTTATTTATAGCTCTGGCACTTGTAAAAATTAATCAAAGGCATTTACACCACAAGGAACACATACAAATTTCGAGATGGAATAAGGGAAAGGCATCAGATTCAGAAAAGCATTTGACAGCTAAGAAAGCTCTCCCATAAAATAAGATTGGTATCAAACAATAAGACTTTATGTTAGCTTTCACTGCAGCCACTATAAATAATTACTAATTACTTTGGTTCATAAAATGGAATTCAACCAATTGTATCGAATTTACAGCTCATTATGAAAACGGTATAATTATTTTTCTCCTCTATTAGGAACATACAAATGCACCATGCCCGCATTTGGTGAAGAAAGAATTCGAATTTTCTTTTGTTAATTTTAGTCTTTCTTCTGTGTTTATTGCGGCTCTCTGGAGGTTAGTGGTCTCTCAATTTCTCGACAAAATACTGCTTCATTACGTAGCTTTTAGAAACCACAAGAGAGCAAACTAATTATGGTACTGTAACATGATTCTTGAAATCTTAAGGTCTTCAAATACTCTGATGCTGTCGGCTATTTGATCAATGTCTTCATTTTGACTTTGCTTGCTGTGAGTCGCCAATTATGGATTCTTGCTCTCTTTTTCTTTTTTTTCTTTTTTTTTTTTTAAGCTGGCTTTACGTTTCTTCTCAGGCCTTCCTAATTTTAAAGTATTTAATAAGAAAGAGTTTCGATGGCTAAAGTTGTCGAGGTTGCCGTCAATCTTTGTCCGTTGATGGTGATGAAAATATACCAAAGTATCCATTTGTTTTCAAAAGATAAGAAAGGGACACAATTTTTTTTTTTTTTGAGGGGTCATCAGAATATGTATCTTTTTGCCTTTTTTCCCTTTGTTTATTTACTTGGGATTGAGGGTTTGAGATCTTTAAATAGCTAACGGCAAATTTATACGCTTTTGTCAGGATTGACTATATGTATGATAGTGAAATACTGGAATATAATCATCTAGCTAATTCTGGCATTAAGAGAGATGTCAACCACATACGCTACAATACTACTCCTGAGATTTGATATCAGATTCATGTTGGCTTGCCACTCAGAATTTAATCATTTCCCCTGTATATACAACACGCTCCATCCTCAGGTAATGGGGGCACATGTGATTCTCGACAGTTTCTGAGTCTTCTGAAACAGAACTCTTGCTTTGAGGATTAATAGATTATACATGCCATCTGTATTTGGGTAGAAAGTGCTATCAGACATTGCATTATATGCCACTCATATATCAACAGTTTTGGTTCATAATTTCCGCAGTCCAGTCTTGAAAACTTCTCCCTGTATCTCTCTCTCTCTCTCTATATATATATACACACACACACACACACACACACACACAAACACCGTATGATTTCAAAAGTAAGGTTGTTAACATGTAGTTGATGGATACAGATCATATTGATGTCAAAAGGCATGTATGTAATTGGAAAGGAAATAAAAAAATTCAATTGTATCAGCTGTAAGTATATACCAAAATGTTCAAGTATTGTGAGGTAGTATTCTTCGGGTAAAATAGCAGACTATTTGGAAGTTGGAACAATTGTAACACAAGCAGCAACATTATTCTTGGCCTTCTTACATATTGCAAGATTACTTGCGCATACTTTCTGTCCTACCCTCAAAATAAAGTAAATTCTTTCCCTCAATGACTTGAGGAAGATACAACATACTAAATTTCCTCGAGAGAATATATCTATATATGCACCTATATTTTTTCTGCACAGAGCTACGAACAAATGACAAAGTACGGAAGAGCACACCAAATACACCGCCTAATTTGAGGGAAAAAAAAATGCTACCTTGAATGTATGAGATCTCACATTCGGGGTTATACCTGCAGTTCAAGGCCATTTAGTGAATTCCAACACTTTCAAGACTATGTCAAATCCTGTGGGGATTTGCGATATAAAAAGCAGAACGTTTAAGGTATTCAAAGCTATGTGAAGATTTCTAGCTGTCTCATTCCCTTTCTGCATTGCAGGTACTAGAGCTGCTGCCGCTGCCCACAATACTGTAATGGCTGTAGCACCATCAAATAAACACAAAAGTGTCAGCTTAACATGGCTGCAAAGTGCAAACTCTATATTCTAGATGACCTATTTCCATGGAGTCAGCATTAAAAATCCATGTTTTCTTTCTTTAGGCCATACAGTATACATTCTTGATTTTACTATAAACACAGCTCGTACTATACCTGCTCCAGCGAACAAATGGGGTCCAGGGAATAGTTTTCCAGCCCTGAACCAAGTGTTAAGTCCTCCACCGATGGACTCAAACACTCCAAATCCTAGCAGTATTGATCCTGCATTGAAGTGCCTGTCCCTATATGAGCCTTTTATCAATTCCTTCCTCTCCTGTATAAGAATTATCAATTGGTTTCATTAGATATTAACAGAAAATGACCCTGGCCAACATTTTCTAAGCACAAATGAGGGCTCAAAAAGAGTCAGAAAAACACATTCTTTCGTTTCCAATGATCTAAAATTGATGTTTAGGAGTGGTAATCTTTCTAAAAACGTTCAGATACACAATGCGTACGCATTTGCTCAGCTGCACTGAAGTCTTCTAAAGTTACAAGTCCAGACTTCAGAGTCCCTTTAGACAAAACACACAATGTTCATCTACAAAATCAGCTAAGTGTTCTTTTGGATAGGTACATTGTTTCTGAAACTAGAATTGCATTAAAAAAGAAGTAGATTTAGATTCTAAAGGGAAGGCTTGGGGTTGAAGCGTACCTCAGTGAGTTGCTGAATCTTAAGTTCAACAGGAGAAGGTGGTGCTTCAACAGGTTTCCCATCAGGCGTAACTGCAGCAGGTTTAACTTGCTTCTTGAGCTCATTGATCTCGTTCTGTATAGTCCTTACCCGCCTCCATTGCCAGCCTAAGTACCCAGCCCACAACGTGTAGAAGAACAAAAACCCCATGACAACAGGGTGGATGAGTGCAAAAGTCCTTCCTTCCAAAATTCCAAACGCCCCATCAACAGCTAGTGCATCCTGTCCAAGTCAAAATTTTGCCTACAAAAAGTTAGCAACCGCAATTCAGAGTCCCAAAAAGCGACAAGCCATTAAAAAAAAAATTAAAATTTTAGTTTACATAGGACATGCCTTGGTGTCTAAAAAGAAGGGTAATGAGAATGCTGTAACGGGAAGGGAAACTGATGTTAATAAATGCTGGGTAGGTTCATGGAAGAGTAGTTTTTGCGGTTTGATTGTAGAGTCCTTCACCTCAGAAAGCTGTAATTGTAATGGTTTGGGAAAAGATGGAAGCTTTGAGCGTATAAATGGAGGCTTTCTAGCAAGAACTGGGGATTTTAGAAGGGTAAGTGTAGTAGCCATGTTCTTCTTCTTCTGCGTTTGTTTTGCAGCACAGGCAACAACCCTGCAGAAAAGAGAGGATGACAGGCGACTAGAATCTAAGAAAAGGATAAGGGAGTAGGAAATGAAGATGTAATTTGCTGGGCTTTTGCAACTGTTATAAAATGGGCCCCCCTCTCACTTTTTCAAAACTCCCAGTTTCTGGAGGGTGGGAAGGATACCTTTAGAATTGTCCTGTGCTGTGCCCTCAGTTTCCCAGCTCTTCTTTTTTTTTTTTACCAAAGTGGGGGAGGGGGATGGTAGGTCTCGAACCCGAGACCTACCGCATGTCCCTCAACAGCCTGGCCATCAGGCCAGGCTTGCGGGGACCAGTTTCCCAGCTCTTCTAGTGTCTTCAATTAGTCTCAAAGATATTCATTGATTCGAAATGTCAAATTTAATAAAATTATATTCCAGTGATACACTACTTATATGTACTAAGATTTTATTAATAATAATCTAATATAATTTTTTTTATATATATTACAATCAACGGTCAAAATTTATTTTATATATTATTGTATTTGTTTATTTATTTTCAAAAATTGTTATTCACACTTACCGGTTGAATATGTAATATAAATATAAGTATTTTATTTTTATTGAAATAATGTAAAACACTTACTTCATTTTGAGTAATTAAATATCTAAAATATGTTGCTCCTTAAAGTCTTAGATTAATATATACAAAAAAATTTCATTTAAACTC